>WNGW01000038.1:33971-67923 GCA_011952105.1 Coreoperca whiteheadi
TCTGCATCATTTCGAGACAGGAAGTGCCTGATTTTTGCAATGTTACGTAGGTGAAAAAAGGCAGTCCGTGAGGTTTGCTTCATGTGGGAGTTGAAGGATAGATCCTGATCAAAGATAACTCCTAGGTTCCTCACAGAGGTGCTGGAGGCCAGGGCAATGCCCTCTAGAGCAATTAGATCTGCCGACAGCGAGTCTCGGAGGCGTTCGGGGCCAAGTACAATAACTTCAGTTTTGTCCGAGTTTAACATCAGAAAATTTCTGGTCATCTTGTTTTTGATGTCCTTAAGGCATGATTGAAGTTTAACTAACCGATCAGTTTCATCCGGCTTAATCGAGCAATATAACTGGTTATCATCTGCGTAACAATGAAACTTTATGGAGTGCTTTCTAATAATATTGCCCAAAGGAAGCATATATAAAGTAAATAGAAGTGGTCCAAGCACAGAACCTTGCGGAACTCCGTGACTAACTTTGGTGTGCTCAGATGATTCATCGTTAACATAAACAAACTGAGATCGGTCTGATAGATAGGATTTAAACCAGCTTAACGCGGTTGCTTTAATTCCAATTAAATGTTCCAATCTCTGTAATAGAATTTCATGGTCAATGGTATCGAATGCAGCACTAAGATCTAGCAAGACAAGTACAGAGACAAGTCCATTGTCTGATGCAATTAAAAGGTCATTTGTAATTTTCACCAGTGCTGTTTCTGTGCTATGATGCACTCTAAAACCTGACTGGAAATCCTCAAATATACTATTGTTATTTAGAAAGTCACATAACTGATTAGCAACAGTTTTATCAAGGATCTTAGAGATAAAGGGAAGGTTAGATATAGGTCTATAGTTGGCTAAAACCCCTGGATCGAGTGTGGGCTTTTTAAGGAGAGGTTTAATAACAGCTACTTTAAAAGACTGTGGTACATAACCTGTCAGTAAAGACAAATTGATCATATCTACAAAAGACGTACTAACTAATGGTAGAACATCTTTAAGCAGCCTAGTTGGAATTGGGTCTAAGAGACAGGTCGAAGGCTTAGATGAAGAAATTGTCGACGTTAGTTGAATAAGGTCGACAGGAGAGAAGCAGTCCAAGTATACATCAGGTTTCACAGCTCCCTCCAACGCCTCTATGCTTGAAGATCGGTTGGCACCAGCTGAGGGCAGGACGTGATTCATTTTCTCTCTAATAGTCAACATTTTATCATTAAAGAAGCTCATGAAGTCGTTACTGCTGAGGGCTACAGGAATACATGGCTCAATGGAGCTGTGGCTCTCTGTCAGCCTGGCTACAGTGCTGAAAAGAAACCTGGGGTTGTTCTTATTTTCCTCTATTAGTGATGAGTAGTAGGCTGCTCTTGCATTACGGAGGGCCTTCTTATATATTTTAACACTATCTTGCCAGGCTAAACAAGATTCTCCTAGATAGTTGGAACGCCATTTTCTTTCCGGTTTTCGTGATGTTTGCTTTAATTTGCGGGTTTCAGCGTTATACCATGGAGCTACCCTTTTTTGTTTTATTATCTTCTTTTTAAGAGGAGCAACAGAATCAAGTGTCGTTCGCAGTGAACCTGCAGCACTATCAACAAGACGATCAATTTGGGACGGACTGAAATTTGCATAAGAGTCCTCTGTTATGTTAAGACATAGCATTGAGTTAAATTCAGATGGAATTTCTTCCTTAAATTTAGCTACAGCACTATCAGATAGACATCTACTATAGTAGTATTTGACTGCTGGTGTTTACTCCAGTAGTAGGAGTTCAAAAGTTATTAAATAATGGTCTGATAGTGAAGGATTCTGTGGAAAGACTGTTAGATGTTCAATTTCAATGCCATATCCTAGAACAAGGTCGAGGGTGTGGCCAAAACAGTGAGTGGGTTTATGTACACACTGAAAGAAGCCAATCGAGTCTAATAATGAGATAAACGCAGCACTAAGGCTATCATTTTCAACGCCCACATGAATATTAAAATCACCTACAATAATTGCTTTATCTGTTTTAAGGACTAAACCTGATAGAAATTCTGAGAATTAAGATAAAAACTCTGAATAAGGACCAGGAGCGCGGTACACTATAACAAATAGGATTGGCTGTCGTGTTTTCCAGGTTGGATGTGAAAGACTTAGAACAAGGCTTTCGAATGAATTATAATTTAGTTTAGGTTTAGGGTTGATTAATAGGCTTGAGTCGAAGATGGCTGCAACTCCACCTCCCCGGCCGGTGCCTCGAGGAATGTGAGTATTAATATGACTGGGCGGAGTGGATTCATTTAGGCTAACATATTCTTCATGACCCAGCCAGGTTTCAGTGAGACAAAATAAATCAATGTGATAATCTGATATCAGATCATTTACTAGTACAGCTTTAGATGACAGAGATCTGATGTTTAGGAGTCCACATTTAATTCTCTTATTTTGAGGTGCTATTTCTGTTGTGATAATTTTTTAATAACTCCTCTTCTGTTAGCTTTTGATTTTATAAATGTCAGTGGCCGGGGCGCAGACACCGTCATTATGGGATTATGGGTGGGTAACTGCCCTGGAAAACGCAGTTCTACACTATACAATCATTCTGAGCAGATTTTGAGTATGTGTTTACTCTGGAAACCTGACAAAATAAATTACAATCTGAAAATGTAGTATGAGTACTTGATTTTTGAATGTACTGTTGATGCACACTATTTTCCCAGGATGCATAGCATAAATGAAGGAGCTGCTCAAATAAAACCATTTTTGGATGGCGGTCAACAGCTTTGGAAATACTGTAGAAAACTAAATATTCAATTCAATGATTGCACCAAATCAAATAAGTAAAAAACAATTTAATCCAAAAAATTATTTTGCTATTTATTTATGTAGATTTGATGTTTTTTATTTTTATTCCTTGACAATTTTTGGATGGAATGGCATGGAATTTGGTACAGATGTCCATGTTCTCCTCACGATGAATTGTAATAACTTTTGTAGTCCCCTAATGTTCCTGTAGTGCTATTAAAAGTTTCATTTATCGAATACTTTGGCTTGTGACCAAGTACTTGCAAATCTAATGACAGCCTCAGCTGTGCTGCAAACGAGGGCAGGGACGAGGCAAAGACAGGGTGCAGCACTCCCTCTCTATGTAGCTGCTGTTTCTTCCCAAAACATACTAGTCACAATGCATGTATTGTGTATGCTAATAAGAAACTATTGATTTGGAAAATCAGCTTCTTTGGCTGACACTGTGCCTCATTAGGTATAATTGTCCCTCAACCAAATTACCATGGTTAGAATTCAACTTGAGCCACTATGTTTACTGGTTCATAAAGATATTCTTGCACTACCCTTTGCCAATACATTGGCTTACATTTCAGGCTGCGTGATTTAAGACTTCAAATAGAGAACATTGACACGTTCTTCAGAAAATTCCTAGTTTACTAGATTGAAAAAGCATGCAACAAATCCCTCCTACATTTATTTTTAGGTGAAATGTCTGGATGTGTGTCTGGAAGTTATGAATAAAAAACAGCTTTAAATCCTAATCCATCACTTAAATAATAGGTTTCAATACTTACATTTGAATAATGTCCATGTTTCCCTTCAAACATGACTCTATGGATGGCAATGACATTGTGTTTTGTGAAATGTTCTGTTTTCTGAAATGTCATTCAAGGGCAATATCGTTTCCATATTGATGGGAGATCTTACTATTATCCTAACATTTCCACGTTCCGCTTATTAATGTATAGCATCATCTGCAATATCACAGGAAAAGTAAAGTTTCACCTGGTGGTTCAGATGGCCAGGGGAGAAGTTGCGCAGGAAGGGGAGGGGGCAGCGGATGATCCGTGTCTATTCTCGTGTGGAGTTCAGAGTTTGTTGAATTCAGAGTTCTTTCTCTCAAAATTGGCAGGATGCCGGCGTTCGGGACGTTCGGGCAGAACTCAGCTAGACACAGACAAAGGATAAAGTTCAACCCAAGGGACTGGGAGCAAAGAGCAAGCAAGCGAGGAATTGATCTTTGGGCTTCTTCCTGTTTTAGTGTTCTGTCAAGGAAGTGGCAGGGTCCGATGGCAATGGCGCAAATCTTCACTCCTTCCATCCTATTGCACATACTGAGACTGTTATCGTTGTGGGTTAAGTTGGGTATTTTCTGTATTTTGTAGAGATTCTCCTCCTCTCATGTGTTTGTTTTCCTGCCTTTAGTTTTCCATGCCCTCAAACAACCCCTGTCTGTTCCACTACCCACACACCTGTGTCCACTCTCCTTCATCAGCCTGCAGCGTGTTAGTCCTCTCCTCACTAACCTCAGTAATCTGTGAGTGGGGGCGCCAGCGCTGAGCGAGCAGGTATGTACAGTTGTCACATTATTGTTATTTACAGCCCATACATAATGATGTTCTGGAGGAGGGGTGTTGTGATGGTCAGGGATTACAATAATACCATATACAACATCATAAATGGTTTAGATGAATAGTTAATGGTGAATTCAGTGATGTGAAATCACAGAATCTAAGAACCTTGGCTAGACTTGTCTGATGCATGTATGTTGTGTTGAGTTTTAAAGACTCCTTTTGTTCATGAACCTTCACAATACAGTGAATGTAAAGAGTATTACAGAAGAATTTTCAATATGACCATAGAAACTTAGCTTAAAAAGAATGTGTCAAACACAAACTGTATTTTAAAAATTATTTCAGAAACACATTTGTTCAATAATGTACTGGTTTACCTGTGAAAGAGTTGAACACAATGGTCTCCAATCGCTTAGGTCCATCCAACCCCAGTCTGTTGGAGATGGCATATTTGGTGCCACTTCAAGGGCTTGTCCCCAACAGTGTCCTCCTTTGGTAAGCAGACTTATTCTTAAACCTGCATTTGCCTTTACTGGTCCCAATGTGTTATGCCCACTAGAGCCACTAGGTAGTGACATAGCTACCCTCTTCCACAGGAAGCTACTCCCCACAGTGTAGGCCACCACATTGTTAGGTCAGGCTAGTGTACTGCCCAAACTACACTACAATGTGTCTGCCAGCGTAACACCATAGCCAACCGCATTGCTTTGTTGTACTAGACAACATTCTGAGAAACCCTGTGTAGAGCAGTTTATTTCTTACCTATCACAGAGCCTAAAGCTTGGCTACCTCTAATTCATCAGCAGGTTGAATTTCAGCGAGTGCAGGAAAGAGAGACTTGCTACACCAATGCCTGGTGGGATCATTTATTAATGATTGTGGTTCCTGGGGCATGGCGAGAGAACTTTTGAATGTCCAAATGTGGAAGGAACATCAAAACACAGAGTACAGAGCCCGAAGTGAAGGATCGTGTCGTCAACACGGTAAAGTTAAGCCACAATGCTTATCCAGACTACATCAACAGAAACGGAAATATTCTTTCAATGCACAAACAAAGTCCTGTTTCATGGACGGTGTTGTCAGTAGTGGATTTGTTTCGATGCCTCAATGTTTAACGTTATGTAGGCTATACGCATCATTGGCAAATGTGAACTCGGAGTATGTGCTATGATGTTGTGGAGTATTTGAGTTTGTACATAGATGGAATGGATGTTATATTGTCTATATTTAGAAAGACACAAAAGGACGTAGAGAAACCAATGATGGAAAAGAGACAAATGTAAATGTACTTGTATAGCGCCTTTCTAGTCTTTCTGACTACTCAAAGCGCTTTCACACTACAGATCACATTTAACCATACACACATTCATACACTGATGGCAGGAGCTAACTGCCCATCAGTACAAATTAAACTAACCATTCACACACCGAAGGCGCAGCTTCGGGAGCAATTTGGGGTTCAGTATCTTGCTCAAGGATACTTCGACGCATGGCTGGGGGAAGCCAGGATCAAACCGCCGACCTTCCGATTGGTAGACGACCCGCTCTGCCACCAAGCCACAGCCGCCCCTGTAACAACCATTATCTGGGAGGATTCTGTGAAGAGCAGTTTACACCAGAATATACAACATCAAAGATATCAGGCAGGCAGTGGTCAAAACCAGGGAAGCAGTCCATATGAATATACAAATTGAGTAACATTATAATACTGGTAGTGAGAGAGGACATGAAGTTAATTGGTGTGAGTGAAGAGGATGCAGAGGACAGGGTTAGATGGAGGCACATAATTCGCTGTGGCGACCCCTGAAAGGGAACAGCCGAAAGGAAAAGAAGAAGAATCTACACATACTGTCGGTGTGGCCCATTGTAGACCTGCTTATGTGAATACGTAAATTTTACACAGCACATACAATTATTAAATATAGAATGTTTTCAATGCATAATGTATATTTATATCATAGTTTTTGGCCATGCATTGCAGTGACTTTAAAGATGACAATATCAGTCTGTCCATCACTTTGGTCCAGATTAAAATGTCTCAACACCTATTAGATGGATTGCCTTGGCATTCTGTACAAACATCCATGCTTCCCACAGGACGAATTTGAATGGTGTTGGTGATCCCCTGACTTTTCATCTAGGCCACTATTAGGTCAAAACTTTAATATGTCCAATACTTTGGTTTCTGACCAAATACCTGCAAAACTAACGACAATCCCATCAGTCTCAGATGTACATTGTGTTTAGTGCTACTTAGCAAATGTTGGCATACTTAAATGGTAAACATAGTAAATATCACCTGCTAAGCGTGGGGCGGCTGTGGCTTGGTGGCACAACGGTTGCTTGCCAATCGGAAGGTCAGTGGTTCAATCCCCCAACCATGTGTCAAAGCATTCTTGCGCAAGATACTGAATCCCGAAGCTGAGCCTGCGGTTGGTGAATGTTCTCATATGTAAGTCGCGTCTGCTAAACGTAAATGTAAACATCAACATGTTAACATTGTGATTGTGAGCATGACGTAAAATGACAGATTTTTAAAAATACGTGCACACAAAAAATCAACAGTTACAGTAAAGAGAGTACATGTAACTAGTTACTTCATCCCTGCGCTTATGATCCCCCCAACTTTAAGGAAGTGCAATACTAAATTGCTGGAATACCCCTTTAATACATGTATATGCTACTAGGACCGAGAATAGCCTCTTTTCTGCCCGCCAGTACAGCGGCTGTTACAGACTGTGACGTCAACTGCAGGATCCCAATAGGACTAGGTCAAATGAGAAGGTGCACCAGTCTGATCCAAACCCACCTGTGCATTATTTCTTCCTGCATTTACCCTAATTGTATGTTTTTGAGTATTATCAGCAGGTGTGTGGACAGCAATCCAAGATTTGGATTTGTAGGATGCTTTCTACAAAATGAGAGGAATAAAATCTTAACATCCTTCTACACGTGTGACTGTCTTTCTCCAGACTTCATCACCCCAGACAAAATGTTTTGGCTACTACTTTGCTTGCTGGTGAGTAGTATGTTGGCTACTTATGGTAGCTGCTAATGGTTACACACACCTACTTGTACTCAGAGTCTAATATTGTAGACAAACTTTCACCTTCAAGATGACTTAATTGTTTAATTCAATCATTTTCTTCTACCTCGTTGCAGCGCTATTGCAAAAAAACAATTCCTCCTTTGCGGAGATAATATCCCCACCACTAGACTGTTTCTGCAGATGTATTTTGATACAAGTATCCATGCCTGAGAGCAAATTATACCAAATTTTGAAATATTAATTCATTTAGTCGTTTTACCTTTAATCAGCTTAGAGATTCTCTTTCATTAGACTGTCTCAGTTTCCCTATGCATATCATCCCTCACAGCCACTCCGTCATCTCTATTATTGGATTATCTGAATTAGTCACTGGTATAAATTAGATGAAAGATGCCAGTCTGATCACTGTTTGGAGCATACAGCTCAGACTCCATCTCCGTCCCCTTCCATCTATCTGACAACACCAACTTCCTGAAAAGAATGAGAGAGAGGTTTTTTTCTTTATTAAAATTTCAGTCTTGGATTTTCTTCTGCCATAATCTCTGTTATTATGGCATCAACACCCTGCTAGACACAGCTTTAAATCTTTCACAAAAGAGAGCTGGGTAACCTCATAAGTGATCATATACTTTAAACCTACTATCTAAACCATTTAGTGGTAATGAAATCAGAAGGGCATGTGCATCGTCTCAATAACAGCTGCTCTGAATTTCCCTGATTACTCTCCAACAGCTTCTCATTGCTGCTGAGTACTTAAGGCGGCGTCTCCTGCAAACCATTGAGCATGTTTTTTGTTGGGTTTTTTTGTCTAAATGGTCTTCTCATTTCCCTCGCTTGTGTCTTAGTCCCTTCCACTTAAGATGTGAGAAAAAGTGGAAGGAATCCGGCATGCAGTGAAATGAGACATCCCCATTCTCTCAAACATGATTTTAACTGTTGTCATTTAGGCTCTCTGAACCTCACCAAGCAATGGCCATAGCTCATAAAGCTGATAAGTGTAGAGAACAGTACAAAATTGTAGCATGGCTGTATGTCACCAGTGTGGTCAAGTGAAGCCAAAACCTCTCGAACTGCCCCTGGTGGACGGCTGCAGTACAGGTCGTAAACCCGGCCCCCTCCATGGTAGGAGATGGGACATGAGCTAAACTAAAAACTATAACTTCGCATCAAATAAATTTTTTTCCAAAGATGCTTTCTGTCAATTTAGGTAGTTCTTACCATGGGGATGTTTGTTCAAGTGTTCGTTTTTCTGATAAGTTTGGTTCTAATTAGTTAGAAGTAGTCCACTGTGCAGAATCTGGCTCCAAATGTTGTCAAAAGTGTGAGATGGCAGCTCCTATATCTGAGAGATATTGGCTTAATTTTTGTACAGTGGGAGGAAGGGGACATGCGTCGTCTGTTTTTGTATAAAGTCTGTGGTAAGAACCTGACAATCATGAAGAGCTGACCAAGAAAGACAGTTCCTCGTTTTTCAAACTTTACCTATCCCGATCCCTGCGGGACGCTTTAAGAGATGATTTTAATGATAATTAACTTAACAAACATTTGGAATAACAAAAGCAAAAGGATGATTATACTGTGACTGCTGTTTGGTGCTGCGCAGGTGGGTTTATCAGAGCTTTTTCACTGAACAGCTGCCTGCTGCTAGAAACAAGATTCATGAGACTGGAGAGACCGGACCGAACTGTCAGACATACGATACCATTTTTTTTTATACTTATCACATTACACAGAGTCTATAGCTGGCCAGGCTTTTATTTTTACTATTCAGTCTTTCACTGCCTAAAATTATAATCCTGTAGATTTCAGTACTAGTTGATTTGGCGACACTTGTGGTAACATCAGATAACATTACTGAATGCAAGATGCCTCTTATTAACGGTAGTGCAACAGGTCAAGCAACTAAATCAACTTCTGAACCAGAGAGGAAACTGTTTTACTAAACAGGAGCTACAATGTGTAATTCAGCAGATGCATGCAGGTCGTTAATTCTAATTTCGTTAGAACAATAATTAGTTCATTTGTCCACTTCTCTGTCTTTCACATTATCGTTTAGTTTTTATTAGTGGACAAAAAATGTAATACATTTTGTCATAGCTCTTGTTTTCAAAGGTTACTTTTTATTTAATAATAGTCCTGTTTAAGTTGTCAATGAATAGTTATACTTCTTTATCGATAGGTTGTCAGAAATCCAACAGAAGTTGATTCTTTGACAAATACATTGCGTTTCCTGTGGCTTCTTCACAATAAAAATCACCCCGTGATTGTTGCCAGTTTTTAGTGTGAAGCAGCAGCTGAATGTTCTGTTTGCGTAAGCAGGAAACTAATACAGCTCAGACACACGTAAAGAGATGAAAGTAGTAAGTGAGGCTGAGATCAATGCAAACCAGATCAATTTGGTTTAAATGTTAATATTTTCCAGTGAATCCCTCAAGCGTGTGAAGCACTTCGAATCCAATGGCAGAATATACCTCTATAGAATGGTAATACATTGAATGGCTATTACAGAAGAAATGCTGGTTATAAATAGTATCCAAATCTTTGATTTCATGAAAATCAGAGGGCCAAAAGACCTTCTGGCCCTGGGATTAAAACAGCAAAGGTTATTTTTATCAGTTTGTGATATACAATAATTACTAGTTACTGCTGTGACATATCCTTCTTACCACATCACTTCACAGTCTATACTTGCTGCAGGAAATCATTCAGTCATGAAAATCTTGCCAGTGGGGTGTTATTGACAACAAGACCAATGTGATTTGAAAGGTGTGATTTACAGTTTGTGTAGCTGCTCCAAAGACAAGGTTTGCTGGCAAAAACAGAATCAAGCTCAGTGATTTTGTTTTGTTATGGCTCTGAACACGAGAGACGGAGGTCTTTCGATTATAGATCATCATTATCCCTCTCTCTCTCTCCCCTTTCCATCTCTCTTTCTCCACCTTCATTCTCTCGCTCTCTCGCTCTCTCGCTCTCTCTCTCTCTCTTTCTCCTCCATTTCTCTCTCCAGCTGTTCATTTAGCTTTCAGCTGTGAAATGCGGGGATCATTCAGTCCTGTTAGGATGGAACATAACAGCATTTTACTTCAATTAGGCTGCACAAAAACACAATTAATCCTCCAGACAGAGCACAGCAAGCCTTTGATCACTAGTTGTGTGTGTGTCACATGCCAGTGTTGGGTTTGATTAGGTTAGTCTTGATTATTATTATTGTGATTTTTTTTTTTTTTTTCTGCTGTGTTGTCTGATTTATTTTCTTCTTGTATATATTTTTGTCCATTTGGTTCCCTTCTGTCATCTTCGACTGTTCACTCATTTAGAATAACCTGGGTCCTGGTCTTTAGTTAGCCTGGGGCCTGTTTCACATAAGAAAATGCATACACAGAGACACCATTCACAATGACTCACTTCATCGTTTATCTCATCCCTGACCAGTTCAACCACTGAATGATTAATGTGGGTGAGAGAGCATTTATCTGTATGGGTGAGGGAGCGGCATGAGTGAGAGCCTGTGACCACACCCAGCTGTGATGTGGTGTGGTACAGCTATTTAAACACGACAGCAAGGCAAAAAAATCCAAGTCATAGCGCTGGTAGGAGGCTGAACATAACGGGTAAATTAAATCTTACAGGGGAGTCGAGCACAGTCCACAAGGAGGTCCAATCTGCAAAAACTATCAAAATCACCTTTGTGGGTTTACCATGGGTGTGCAGGCCCTTGAAATAAAGTTTCAAATATAAGATGTACTTGAATTGCCACTTCCAAGCTGTTCAAGAAAATGAAGCTCTAACTGGAGTTTCATCTTCGTCAGCGTTTGGGACTGCACCCCTTACTACTTTTACATTCCAATCATATAGGTATTTTCTGAAGTGAGTATATTTTCATGCACCTACAGAATTCCACATTAGTAATTGAGTGGCATTATGGACAACTTAAAACCTCTTTCCGTTTTCCGACTGGATGCCCTGGCCGAATAAAGTTCATCTAGAGGAGCAGATTCCTGCATCATTCTCTAGTTGTACAGCAATGCTGTAGGTGAATTTACCTTACCAAGATTTCATACTAGCAAGGATTAACCTGGAAACCATCTATTGATGTCACTGATATTCAGGAGCAGTTAGGCAGTAAATTGAAACAGGAAGAAGCAAAGATGGCTAGAATGTTTGGGAGGCTGAGCAACATGGATCATCTGGCCATTGGGATTGGGAAAGAGGGTGGTATCTACTGTACACAATGGGGCTAAGTTAGGGAGAAAAAGGGACCGGCGTGGTTCAGGGAGGAGTAGGGCTCTGCGGTTTGTGTATTCGTGCTGAACTGTCACAGTACGGGGGTCAAGGTCCAGTGCACGCAGCCGCACACACACTACACGGAATCTAGATTGATGCACGTAATGTGGAACCAAAGTTCACAAGCGCAAGTCCCGCCCGGAAACTTTTAGCCGTACGTCGATTGCAACATGTGCTGAGGTTAGCACAACAAGGTGACTGACGTGCAACAGTCACTATGGCAAGTGCAAATGAAACACCGGGGCTGGAAGACCCACCTGCGTCCTTTTGGTTGTTTGGAAAAAATCTCCGGTTCGAACTGTACCGAACCTGCTCCGAACCGTGACCTCTGTGTACCAGTACACCCCCAGGGAAGCAATGAGGGACAGGTGGGCAAGGAATAGCAGGATCGGATGATTGACAGGAATCAGGAATCAGAATCAGAATCAGGTTTTTGTATACAAGGACTTAGTCTTGGTGTTTTAGTGCAAAAAAAAAAAAAAAAAAACATAGTAAGAGAGAATGAATGAAGATAAAAAAGCAAGCACTGCAAGTCCAGAAGCATAAATATTAAATAGAAATTTGACAATAAAATATGAAAAGATATTAGAAAAAATATATACAATATAGCTGGGTTTTTTTTGTTTTTTTTAATGAAAGAGCCCCTGTGTGTATCATTCCCGTCTCAAAGGTTACAATGAACCATGCAGTCTGGTGTTACACAAAACAGGTAATGGGACACCACTGGAGTCAAGCACGTATCCATTTTCAAACACAAGACCCATCGGAAGAACACTATTCCTATTGGCTGACCGACACTTTGACTGAAGCACTGACCGCGTGAAGTCACACCAACAGATGCAAGCGTGACAGAGCCTTTAACGTGGAAGCATGTACTTGTTTTAATATAAAAAAGAAGCATATGTTCACATTATATTTAGGTTTTATGCAAAATTATATCGTCAATAATATATTTTGTTTATTGCATATTTGGGTGAAAAGTTTTAATTCATTTTTGATAAATTAGCTTCCAGAGCAGCACAGAAAAAAAGCTGGTTTAGTGATCATTTGTGAAGAATGCAACTAACGTTGTTAAATTAATAACCTGCATCATCGGACTGATACGTTAGCACCAGAGCTCTTGAAACCTTTCACCAGAGAAACATCAAGCTACTACTGCAACACAAAGTAAGCTACTTGAGCTAGTTGTCGACTAGTTAACGGCAAAGGTAACTTTGTTCCAAACAGGGTGTTGTTAATCTGATATCTGTAGAGAATGTGGTGGTGTCAGGCCATATGTCTTTCTCAAAAACGGGGGCATGTGTTCCAAACTTTGAGAAATGCATATCAGGCTGTGTGACCATATCAGGACTGTGATTTTTGATTTGTATTTACTATAGCCAGCAATAGCAACCAGGAGTTAAGCCCTGACAAAACCAGAAAAGGTTCATTCCTCTGTGCCATAGAGCTCCATTGACCAAAAACTTAAAACAAATCAATGAGCCTCACTGTTGCACTGTGACATGTTCCTTCATTATGATGTACTGTAGTTCATTTTGATTCAATGACACACACTGTCCAGCTGCTTGGAAATACTATCCATTTTTTATTTTATTAATCTGCCTCTGCCTCTGTTGGGGACTGAGGGGACTGCCTCAGTCCCCAACAAAATGCACAATTTTGTCCCATTTGATTAAAAACTGCAGTGACCAACTGTTTTAGGAAATTACTGAGCCTTCAAAAAAAATAAATCTATTTATTCATGAGCCGCTTTTAAAGACTTACATCTTCAGTAGGAACCAATGGGCTAGGGGTTGAGTGCCACGGACAGGAGGTCAAATGCTGAGAAACGGACTCGTTTGCTGCTTTTGTTCTTTTCACTCAATTTCCTGACAGTAAATTAAAACAAAATATGGGATTGCATTAGTCATATGCATGATCAGGTCGACAATCCTGCACTGAAATAATCCCAAAGCTGTCTATAACGTCTTATCGTATAATAAAGTAAAGAGCCTAGAAGAAAAAACCCATCACCCTTCCTCTCTCCGTTCCACACAGACGTGCGCACCTTGTCGTCTGACATCTGTTGATAAGATCGGAACGCATCGTATACATCAATCAGCCAGCTCTCTCGTGATATCTGGAGGTTGAAATAGAGATTAATTATCATCATAAAAAATGAATATTAATTCCTATCTTGCCATCAAGTCTGGATTTAGATTGATGACATTAGCCGCCACCACGACCACCAATATAAAAGTATATTAACTGTTCAATCAAAACATAGTTAAGGTTAAGGTAAATTGATTTAATGAAACGTAACTGTGCAAGAAGTAATTCTTCTTGTCATCCAAACTTTCTCTTAAAACTAAAACGGTCTGAGTAGTGGCGACACAGCATCATGTGCCTGATGTCTGTGATTAGTGCTTGTGTTTTGGAGCTGGGTTCTAGCTGAAACTCTATATCCAGTGCGATATTCAGGGGTATGGTTCCAGCAGGGGCCTGTCTCATGAAGCGAGTTCCACCTACTCAGGCTCTCTGAGATATCACTAAACCAAACAAAGGCATTCACAGCTAATTAATCTCCCTTCTCCCTGTTACGTGATATTATAACTTAGCTTAATGTCATATTTAAGAACAAACATTGCTTGCAGCCAACAGTGTGGGGGGGTTGATGAAATATGTGGACTGGAGGGGGCCCTCCAAGAGCAAAAAGCACTCCTGTAGAGGATATAGTTCTGTCTAGTCACCAGGGTTGACCTATTACTGAGGGGGTTCTACTGCAGTACTTTAAGCTTGTGCCCGTCAGTCAGGCTTTGTCTCTTCCCTGGCTTCCACTCGTCAGTTTTGGTTTCTTTATTTGGTCTGCCTTTACTTGGATTTTTCTTTCTTCTTCTTGTGTATGCAAGATTTTGAACATTAATTTAGCAACAAACATCTATTTGCTATCAGTGGTCAATAGGTAAAGTTGTCTCTAATCTAATATGTATGGGATTAACTTCGTCCATTATTAAAAATGCAAAGAAATGTGGGATCACACACCATCCAACAATAACTGCAACCCAAAGCTATTATCATTCCAAAACATGGCTACATAAGAGCTACAGTGTGAAATGAAAGATATGTGATTTGCTTTCAAAGTCCCAGCTTCATCGTGCCGCTGCTGTCTTTTGGTCTGAATTTATTTTTGGTTTGCCTTTTTTATTAATTTGCGTTTCTCATCTTGGGTTTGCGATTCTCAGTTTTTCTTTGTGCTTCTCACTTTTTCTGAGTGTGCTCGCCATGTATTCGAACAGAATAGGTTTGAGAGCAAAACTGTCCACACTGCAATCAAAAAAGGTTTTATTGCAAGTAAAATGTATGGAAGCGTATACGGGACTAAAATTTAGTTTGGACAGGTGTACATTTTTACCAAAACAGTGATGTCAATAAGAGCATTGGTCTCAGTTTCAACAACAACAACCTCACATCACTAGTACAAGTGACCCACATTTTTTGAATTGATATAACAAACTCAACATGCCTATTCGTGGGTATAAACGTGCAAAATCTTACTCCTTTTCAAAAGGGGATCTCAGAACAGAAAATGCCTCTGACAGACCATTAACTTCAAATATGCTGTTGCCTGCTGTGTTCTCTACAGCCTGTACAGTGCACAGAGGTCTCCTGCCACTGTTCCACACATGTTTTGCAGCCAATAAGGCTTTGGCAACACTGCGTGAAGACTGGCTCCTCGACGAGGGCTGAAAACCAATATGAGAAAAACTAGTCATTCTGTGTGTGTGTATCCCCTTCTGTCCTTAAAGTGTTCTCGATGTGCTGGGTGACAGCGTTTTCTCTTAACTAAACAAGTTTCTAACTTTAATGCTTTTAAGCATTTTGTTGTTGTTGTATCATTACACCATGGGCTGTTGCACAAAGGTTTGCATTCGTACATGTAATTAATTTAATTGCTGTGGATGAGACACAGCTGACCTTGGTTACATAATGTAAAAATGTGTATTTGGAAATCTCAAATTCTGGCACACACCAAATAAAATGAGCCCAAAATTATTTTCCATGTGGGACAACATCTATTGCATACAAACAACACAGCAGAATGCTTGCTTGATGGCCAGTGCCATCAGTGTATGAATGTGTGTATGGAGTGAATGTGATATATAGTATCAAAGCGCTTAGTCAGAAGACTAGAAAGGTTCTCTACATGTACAGTCCATTAACCATTTACCATGGTCTGTAGCTGTGAGGGAGTCAGGATGACTCTTCGAGTGGCAGCCACATTGGTGAGCTCCCTGATTGCTGCAGTGACATCTGGTAGGCTCTGTGATGCCAGTACGAGCTCTTTTACTTTCTCAGTGACTTCTCCAATGCCTGGAGCTTCTTCATTATTTTGGCTGTTGCAAGGAAAAAACATAATACTGTTGGTGCTGGTTGCGTTGTGGTTTGGTAGCGTGGTGGGGTGAAATGCCAACCCTTTTGTTTGAAGGATTTGAAAAGGGGGAAAAAACAACCAAATAACAAAAGCAAGGGCAAGCACTTATTTTATTCATTTTATTTATGTATTTCATTTATGAATGTAGCTTGGCCAAGCTCCCATTCCAAACTGCAGGCGGCTGTGGCTTTGTGGCAGAGCGGGTCGTCCACCAATCGGAAGGCCCACGTGTCGAAGTGTCCTTGAGCAAGATACTGCTCCACTTCAGTGTGAGTGTGTGTGACTAGATTAGATAACTTTGTAATGATGCCATCAGCTGCTGCCATCAGTGTATGAATGTGTGTCAATGGGGTGAATGGAATATGTAGTGTGAAAGCGCTTTGAGTAGTCGGAAGACTATCCTGAGTTGGGGGGGCAGTCTTATTTCTCTGTGCTCCCAGTCCGGGCAGAGTCACCAAATAGGACGGCTAACTAGTTAAGCAGCAGTTAGTGGTTACTTAGCAACAAGTAAAGTTATCTGTCCATCAGGAAACTCTGTATATCACCAATGCAAAGACTGGGGGCACTGTTTTGAATATTGTCCAGTGTACAGCAGGTTAAGTCTTTGAAAATGAAATGTCAAATGCAGTTTTCGTTTTCATCTTCAAATTGACCTAAATAGTGCTTGCATAAATGTAAAATGAATTGTTTATATTTCATTTTCATTTTCAAAGAGCGGTTTACCACTTTGAAAATTAAATGTCAAACAGCTTTTTCATTTTCATTTTAATTTAGTCATAGAATGCCCATGCAAGTGTGTGAAAATGAAACTGAAAATGTTAGTATTGCATTTTCATTTTTACCCAAATAACACATACATACGTAAGAAAATCATAATGCTATTGTGGAATTACATTTTCAAGTTTACAGTATCATTTGGATTATGTCCCCTATACGCTTCCATAGAAGGTTATAAGATTATTCAATTTTATATTGTTTCACTGTTTTTTTTTTTTTCTTCAAAACTTTATTCAGGACACACATGGTCCAAAAAGACATACCAATACAGACAGAACAAAACAGAGATAAAAAAGATCATCCATTTGCAAATAAACTAAAACGCCAGTGGTTCCACATACTTGAGAAAAATCTGAGTGAACTTGGTTTTGGGTTCGTCATTGTTAAAATTATACTGTTTGCAGGATCAGTTAGTCTACACATACATCTGTGCATGATTTTACGCAGCACTGCAGAGCAGGTGGGCACACCAACACTGACAAACATCTGACTCGCACTGCTCCAACGTGGCACCTTAAGCAGCAGCCTCATTCCATCATTATATGCCACATTACATTTCTGCATGCAGCTCTTTCTGTCCCGGCGCCACAGATGGGCAGTATACATAGGGGTACAAAATGCTTTAAAACGTTTAATTTTCAACAATCCTGAGCACATACTAATTGTAATTGTTATTTGCTTTTATCTCTTGTACTTAACTCTTGAACTCCTATTCTAGTGATTTATAACTGCCATGCACACGGTGTATTTTATGTATTTAGTTAGGCTAGTTGCAGTGTTTGTTGTGTATTCAGTTTACATTTACTTAAAAAGTGGAAAAACACACATACTCCAAGTCCCACAATACCTCGCGTGGCAGAGACGAGCAGGGCTGGGAGTGGCTGATTGCCCGTCACGTGACGCATCCGGCGGCTCCTTGTCGAGCACGCGCAGCGTGTCGCTTGTTTGATGTGACATCCTGCTTAGACTTTCCTCCCGAGGCTACAGACACGAGCGGCGGAACCTCTGGCCGAAACAGACCGAGCACAGCCTGCCAAAACTGTTATCCTGCACGACGACGCCACGGTACGTTCACCGGCTCCGGGGGCTGCGAACACACGCGCTTATGTTGGTTTTTATCAACTTCAGTGTGATGAAACTTGAATTAGAGCCGAGCCCTTTGTGGCGGAACATTAGCTGATGTGTTGAGAAAAGGTGTAAGCTGATACACCGGGTACCAGTGTAGAACAGCCGGGGGGGGCACTGTTAAACACACCGGTAGCTCCGGAGGACTCACGCTGCTGAGCTCATGTCGAGTGAACAGATGGAGTCCGTTATATAGGTGTCAGTTATTTCCCGCTTTCTTGCAAAACGTGTTTTGTCTTCTTGTTTGTCGCTCAGTGGTAACTGTTGAAGGCATTGGCGGCATGTGGGCACTTTCTTTTTTTAAAGGAAAGCCAAACTTATAAAGGAGTTTCTTTGCTGGGTTAATCCGTCAGAACAAACGAGCAAAACACAGTTGTTGTTGTTGTTGTTTTCCCTTAAAGGACCCCGGGTTTAGCCCGTTAATCAGGGCTGCTGAATGTTCTGTTTAGGGTTGCCGTGAGACTGTGACGGCAACGTCAGGCCTTGAGTGGCCACGATTTGAAAGCATGTCATGCCTAAGTCAGGAGACCAAACCTCCCCAGAGGATCTTCCCCCAGAATGTATACTGTTAGTTTCAGAGACTGTATTCTGCAGGGGGGGGGGGGCACTCACAGGAGAATCTGGAGGGTCGGCCAGGCAGCTACAGCTACAAACCTTGTGTGAAAAGTAACTAATGAAGGAGAGAACCACATTGCTCAAAGACGGTGGAACCTGCAGGATCCTTTTTGTCCAGGAAACAAACTAGATTTTCTAAAACTATAACGCCAGCCCAGAAACGGAAGAGACTTAAGGAGTTCTTAGTCGTCTTATTGATGATGCCCGAGGTGCTTTCCCACATCACCACTTCACAAACCGCTGTTTCCCCTTAGCCACCAGGACTCTGAACCACTCCCCCCAGCCCCCTCCTCACATACTGCTGCCATGCATCACCACGCACCTACCGTATGATGTGTTTGCTACGTTTCTGGGGTGACATGTTGACTATATTCACTATAATATGTGAATAAATGCTGTCCATTTATGTTTGTGCTGCAGACTATAACGAACTGTACCGAAAACATATTCCACCTTTGTTGGTCATCTATCTATCTATAGATATATTAGAGCCCGACTGATATTGGCCTATTGCCGATACATCGTATCGCTGTATGTTATCCGATATGAGCCGATATAAAACATTTTCTTTTCAGAAAATTAGGCAGAAAGAAAGCCCTGTTAACAAACTGCTTTCAGCAATATGCAGTGCATGCTGGGAAATGTGGGCTATGGCTACAGTACTCTCGGCAGAGCGCAGCGAGGTATTTTGTCAGTCACTGGCAGAGTGAAAGGTTAGCGTCAGAGCACCTCTTCGTCGCTCAGCGGACGAGGGTGCAGCGGTGGTTTGAGTCTGTCAAATGTGTCAACTTCACGCTACGTTGTTCCCTAGTGGGTGAGCCGCTGGAAAGGAAATCAAGAATGTCAGGAGCCCGTTTCGTCACGTTTCCCCTGAACGTTGACAGCAGAGGCGCTGTTGGTCTTCAGTCAGCAGCAGCGAACCGTGAGTTCATGTTTGTGACCTTTACATTAACATTAACAGCACCATATCGCTACAGGCGACACGTTACATGGGGCGGCTGTGGCTTGGTGGCAGAGCGGTCGTCTACCAATCGGAAGGTTCGATCCCAGCTTCGATCCCAGCTTCCCCCAGCCATGTGTCGAAGTATCCTTGAGCAAGATACTGAACCCCATAATGCTCCCAAAGCTGTGCCTTCGGTGTGTGAATGTGTGTGCGAATGATTAGTTTAATTTGTACTGATGGCAGATGCCATCATTGTATGAATGTGTGTGAATGGAGTGAATGTGATATGCTGTGTGAAAGCGCTTTGAGTAGTCGGACGACTAGAAAGGCGCTATACAAGTACAGTCCATTTACATGTTAGGGTACATATAGGATGCTCCTAATGGCGATAGAAAAGTGTTCCTGATTGGAGTTCAATCCAATGAAATAAGGGTTCAGAATGAGAACAATGCTACAGCTTGAGAGAATATGTGGTTTAGTAGAGAGCAGTGGTGAAACGTAACTAAGTACCTTTAGTACAAGTTACTATGCTAACCTAAAAAGCGTACGCACGGTGGGACGCCGCTGACCGAGCAGCATGCGTGGGAATAAATTACTATATAATAGATTTGTGGACGTTTGGTAAATCCTGATTAGTACACAGAAATACGTGACATCACGTTTTTCCAGCAGAGCGCTGGCCAGCTCAGACCAGTAGAGAAGCCCTTCAAAATCTTTTCGTGTGAAAAAATCTAAACCGTTTCTATTCATGTAGGAGCCTGATGGAGAACGTACTGTAGGTTTCAGGCGAGGCCGCCAGCCTCTGCTATAAGGAACGTATTACTTGTGTTCTCCTTGCGGTCCCATTATGTTTCTCTCTAATGGATCCTCTTTTCTTTCCCTTCCTTCCTTCTCAGATCCATCATGAATTTCTTCCTGGAAACAATCCAAGTCCTCTTGCTCTCCATATGGTACAATGTGGAATCTTTCGTCCACCTCTTTGTGCCCAGGAAGAAGAAGAACATAGCTGGTGAGGTGGTGCTGATAACGGGGGCAGGTAGCGGCATTGGCCATCTCATGGCTCAGGAGTTTGCGGCTCTTGGCACTGTGCTGGTGTTGTGGGATATTAACCAGGAGGGGATGAAGGAAACAGCTAGACTGGCTAAACAGAGCGGAGCCAGCAGAGTCCACCACTATTCGTGTGACTGCAGCGACAAGAACGAGGTTTACAGAGTGGCTGACCAGGTAAGGTTCCTTGAAAACTTGAAAAACCGGGTGTCCAATATCCCTCAACTATACTGTTTGACCAAGTACAGTTCTTGGCTTGCTGTACTCAGCCAGCTGCACCCTGTTCAGCCTCCTGAGTTTATTATCGTGATCAACTAGAACAACATTGTACCCATCAAAGTTAATTGCAGAGATCTGGGAATGCAACAGCATTAAAAAGAAGTCTGATGGAGCAAGAAACACGAGTGGACTAGGGATGAGATAGGTTGTAAATCAAAGGTTTAGCCTGATTATCTAAAGCGCTTTATTGTGATTATAGCCTGATCCATGCTGAATTTCTGAGGTTGAAACTCATATTGATATCATTGGGAGGAAAAAAAATCAATATTGATACCAATCCCTTAGATTGATTTCTTTTAAATCAACCTGTCAGTGCTCTCTGGTGGACAAAGGCTGTTATACAGTATCTCTGCATTAACATTAGCTGGCTGACTCATCAGTCTAGCTCTAAGGGTGCTTTCACCCCTCTAGTTCGGTTCATTCGGTCCGAACCGAGGGCAAACAATTATACATTGTAGCATTTTCTAGCTTTTTTGGTTCCTTTTCACGCCACACTGATTGCTTTGGTCCGAACCAGTTGAAACGAAATAAAAATGCAGTCGCATGGCAACATCCACATCACTCATTGGCCATGGCGTATTTCCTAAACTGCGTACCTAAACTCCTAAACTCCTCTTCAAGGAGGTCTCGGTACGCTTCTTGTGCACACCGAGTGGGATTGCTGCTTTCACACCTGACCAAATGAACTCTAGTACGATTCAACCGAACTAAACGAGGCAGGTGTGAAAGTACCTGCAGTGATTTTTTTTATATTGTGTTGCAGAAAGGTTTCCAAACTACCTTATTAAAACACAGCTCTCATACACAATTTGTTTATCATGTTGTAATAGAGAGCATAGTGTTCCTAAAAAAAAAAACTAAAAAAACAAAAAAAAAATCTATTTGTTTAGCTAAGGAAAATTTACTTGAACCCTTTTTTCTGGTGCAGTTTTGGCTTTTTGAGTTCCTTTTCTGGAAATGTGTTCATACGAGCTGTGCGACTCCTCCACATAGTCTATGTTCTGTCCGTAAAACCAAAACCGAGGCTGCAGAGTTGGCTGATAACTCTCTGGGGGATCAGCAGTGGCAGCTACACTTTCACACTTCCAGGTTCATTTAAAAACTAGTGCTCAGTGGAGTCGTAGTGAGCAGGACATTTTACAATGTAAAAATCAGCTTGTCAATGCTCACTGGTGGACAGACTATGTAATGGAGACATTGTAAATCACAAATCTCTACTGACATTTACTGTGACTTACAGGCCGACACCGATATCTGTGATATCGGTCATGCCAATATATCGGTCCGGTTCTGACTAGTTTAAGTAGAAGTGCAGCTGCCGACTAATAGTATTGCAAATGAAGCTGCCTTCATACCAGTACTGGAATGAGCTGCACATTGATGCAATAAAATACTTTTCCAATGGGTTTCAGTGATCCTTACCTCCCAACATTGGGAGTCCCAGAATTATTCAGCCTACTTTTACACTGAAAGGTGAACCCGAAAATCCAGATATGGTATTTTCTTTTTGTTGGGAACTCCTCTTGGTGTAGCACAATACAAATGATAACCTCTGAAAGTTGAAACAGCAAAACAGTTTGTTTTTAAAAACGGAACATTTATAACCTTCATGAATATAGGATTTATTGCAGGCATGTTGTACTATACAGCATCAGTTTTAATAGTCACAAAGAGTGTTGGTGTAGTTTTATGTAAATCAGGGCGTTGCCTGGAAAAGGCCATGTGCGATCAGCACAACCAAGCCCTGAACAATGTGTGCGATAATTAGGCGTGCCATGGAACTGCCCTCAGGGTGTTGTATTAGGTTACATTTTATGCTAAAATACTACAAATAATACAACTTTGTGCTTTATGCGTATGGAAAGTCAGCTGAAGGACAATACATTTCTGCAGTTCCAGCTGTGTGTGCGTGTGCTCTTGTACAGCCATCTTTGTGAGGACCAGTTTGCTTTTTAGACCTTGGGAGTGAGGACATTTTGGCCGGTCCTCACTTTAAGACACCTTCAAGGGGCTGTTTGAGGGTTAAGACTTGGTTTTAGGGTCAGGGTTAGAATTAAGTTTAGGGTAAGGGTTGGGGTTAGGCACTTAGTTGTGATGGTTAAGGTTAGCGTAAGGGGCTGGGGAATGCATTATGTCAATGTAAGTCCTCACAAGTATAGCTGTACAAATGTGTGTGCGTGTGTGTGTGCGCGCGCCCGCCCTTGAGGCAGCGGAGGGATGACTGCTGTGTAAACAGACACCTTGTTGGCTTTATACACTACATGTGGGCACAAACTGTAACCACTAGACCAGGGTGAATAGAGAGAGAAGGATCTGAACCACTTTAAGGTCAGCAGCCCAGAAACACGTGGACGCCAACACTGTGGTTGTGACGCGGCTCGGGGCCATCACAACACACTGTATGTGTGAGTAGGCAGCTTAGAACGCCACCATCTTAATTTTGCAAAATGCACGGCCTTTTCTAAAAGATCTGACCGATAAGTACTAGCTACACCAACTTATGTAAAGCCATTATCTTGTATTAGGCTAACATAGCAGGAATATTAAACAGCAGTGTGTCACAATCTGTCCACAACTTCATCTCCTAAAGAGCCTGTGCTGCTGTTTTGGTGATTTAATTGGAACGGGTGCCTCAAGTGGAAATGAGTTTTTATAAATGAAGAGAGGGGAAGCTTCTGAGACCACAGCACTGATTCACCAGCTGAAAACACGAATGCATACATATTCAGAAAACTCCAACAACAAATGGGACAAAAAGCTAGTAACCAAACATGTAAGCGTATTTAGCGGCTCCGGCTCCCACCAGCAGTGAGGGAAACATGACACCTGCGTTGACACGCTCTTTTCCATCTGCAGATGTCCAGAAACGTCTCATCCATATTTTTATGTAGTATTCGCACGCTAGGCTAACAGTCCGTCAGCTGTGACTTCATATCCGCACCCTTGATGGCTTTCAAAGCGCACAAATGCCGTAAACGCACCGGTCACCTGCTCAGCACGGAAACACGCCTTATTTTTATAAAGTCTGTCTGGGCTCCTGTTACGGCCCTGAGGTTGGTCGTATGAACAATTTCCTCTGTATATATTTCTAGGCATAGTCTCCTGTGCATGTGTGTGGATCTCCATCTTGGTTGGTAGGTTGAGGGGACGAGGGTGAGTGAGAGTGTAGGCTGGTCGAGGGGGCAGGTTGGCTCAAGCCTCCAAGCTTGCACTTAAAGTCTGCCTCCTGCACATTTTAGGCTGGGTAAGACTGCATTAGGGTGGGTGTGGCTTGTGGTTCTTGGGAGGTGGGACAAGGGGAGTCTATATATATATTTTTTTTTAACTGTTGCCCAGGGTTTCCCCTAGGTATCCGCTACACACAGCATCCACCGTGACATTGTCACGAGCCTCCATGCTGCTTTCTGATGTGTACTAACCCTGTTTTCCGGCGTGTTCGTGACGTCAAACGCAACAATTCGGAGTCTGTCGCCCGTTTTTAGCGGGTTTACCCGCGTTTAAAAAACCCCACATGCACCTCAAACGGTATATCACACACAATGCACAACAACTAGATCTCTCCTCTCTCTATCTTTATTAGCAAAGAGCAGTGCACAAAATATTCAGGGAGCAGCTTCTCACTTTCAGCAGGTGTTGGCAGGCCTGGAGTGAAGTCATCGAGCAAGGCCACTTTGGTAAATACAAATGTCTTGGGGCATCGCGGTCAAAATGTAGTCTCCAAGCCCAAAAGCAATGGTGCAACAACGATAAGTGATAACTACGTTGTATGAAGACAAAACAGTATACAATCAACAATTAGGAGTCAGTGTATTGAAACACAGTACTGAGTTTCTTTAAACTGTACACTGAATGTTTGCCTTTTCCACAAAATGCTGTCTGATTGATTAATTTGTTATATTTGAATGATAAAATAAATGTTTTAAATAGGCTCAGGGTGATCAAAATTTTAAGTTTCAACACCCATGCAACTATTAGATTTTGAGTCTGAGACCATAGGAGCAGTCACAAATGACCCAACTCGCTACCAGCCTCGGTTGGTTAGCGGTGCTATTTTAGTGGGAGAAGACCGTGGGGATGAGAAGGGAACCGTTTCAGAGATTTCTCACTAAAATACGTGCTGGTTGGTCGATTAAACACAGACTCCCGACACTGTTAATTCATCGTCTTATCGTGTGTGTGAGACGGTATTTGAGACTCGTCGTGTCACGTTTGTGGCATTGCGATGAAAAACTAAAGTTCACGTAAGCAACCTGTCAGATCTCGCTGGTGATAATGGGGCGGCTGTGGCTTGGTGGCAGAGCGGTCGTCCACCTATAGGAAGGTCGGCGGTTTGATCCCGGCTTCACCGAGCCGTGTGTCGAAGTATCCCTGAGCAAGATACTGAACCCCAAATTTCTCCCGAAGCTGTGCCTTCACAGTTTGAGCCTCTCTCGCGTTTTGCTGTCGTCCTATGGTGCATGGTGTATTCAAAATCTAATAAGAGTCATTTGTTAAAGCAGTCCGCGCAAACGATGTACAGACCAACATAAACACGGAACGCAGTTCAGGTAACTCAGGCAAAGGCTGCACCGTAGCAACAAACACTGGAGGACACTTTTTAAAAGGAGAGAGAAATTCCCTCGAGACAGCTACAAGGCCAACAGATTACAGAGGGTTTGTTATTTTGTAAAAAGTATAAAACATTAAGGAACAGCGTGGATGCAGGCGTTTGTTTCTCAAGGCTATGCAGAGCCTTGAGAAACAAGGCCCATATGCTTGATATTAAATTATCAAGCATATGGGTCTACATTGGATGGATTTTTAAAACTTGAATGTACTTGAAGTGTGCGCTGCACCTGTATTATCTAGGAAAATCAAAGTATCGGATCGGGACTCGGTATCAGAAGATACTCAATATTAAATGACTCGGATCGGAGGCAAATAAAATGAGTTGAAGGTTTCTTCAGCTGGGGGAAACATCAATGTCAATGTCAGTATCATTTTCTTTCTCTGTGAAGTACTTTTTCTTGATGAGTGCTCTATAAATAAAGTTTTTCATTATTATATAGGTTCCAGTAGCTGGCAAGGATTTTTAGAACATGACGTCATGAAGACACATTGTATTTCTTTCCAACTTTTTGAAGGGGATTGCACTTTGTGACAATACAGCAGACATGTTATTGATTGGTTTAAACTGGATTGAGCAGATCAATCACAGGAAGTCGTTCATATCTTCTTGTTGCGAAATCTCTTGCACAATGTAAACAGCCATATTCCTGGAATGGTAACCTAATTCAGCGTATCAACAGCCCACGTAAATGGTCTTCTGCTTAACATGTCAGCATATTAAAGAGCACTGTCGGCCCTTCGGAATATATTTTACAGAATGGGATTTCATGATTTATGACTGACATTTTTCGGTTTGCACCATGCAGGTGAAGCGAGAGGTGGGTGACGTCAGCATTCTGGTGAACAATGCTGGAATCGTGACAGGAAAGAAGTTCATGGATGCTCCCGATTCCCTGATTGAGAAGACAGTGGAGGTCAACACTATGGCTCACTTCTGGGTCAGTCAGACACAGCAGTCATGGAGAGCCCTCGGCTGCAAAATCACTCCACGTTGTCAGCTTAGTTTTTTTTCACGAGGCGTTCTGTGTTGATCCATATTTTCTTATGCAGGGCTCCAGAGCACTTGTAGCACTGGTGCTCCCTTCTGAAAACTTTAGGAGCACCACTTAAATCAACTTGCAATGCAACACATTCCTATTTTCTTAACTGAATAATGATAATGACATACAATACATGGCGTTGCTGTCTTTGTAGTGGCCCCTCTAATACTGCAAACCTGCAACGTTGCATAATGTTATTATAATATATTAATTATATAATAGATCGTATATTCATTATCATTTAATATCATAGTATACTATATACCCTACCACTAGTATAATATTAATTCCAGTTGGTCAATAGAGCAGTTTAAGAAATTCACAACCAACATTTATCATTTTTGTAGGTTTTGTTCCTTCATTAAGTCCTTTTGCAAGAACAATGGTCTACATCTGCGATTAGTCTCCAATTTGTTAAGAAGTCCTAACTTGTCAATAATCATAACCATTCATGCATAACAATGAGTTCAACATTTCTAAAGATTACTGTAGCATGTCAATCTTTTTTTCTTTTTTTTTTCAATATCCCCTCCCCATCGAGGCTGCGATAGGTCGGTTCGTCAACTTACTAGGTGTTTGTCAGTTGTCCTCTGAACTGTTTAATCCAATCTCTGCATGTTTCTAGGCTTCTATGTTTATTTGTTTTGCCTCTCTCTTCGCAGACCTACAAGGCCTTCCTTCCTGCCATGATTGCCAACAACCACGGCCATCTTGTCAGCATTGCCAGTTCTGCTGGACTCATAGGAGTCAATGGATTGGCAGGTGTGTGTTTTCTCCTCCTAATCATATCATGCATGTCACTAATTCTAAAGTAGCATGCCATGGACGGAAGCCCCCATGTGTACAATTTTTGTATGTGATTACAGTATCTTTCAAATTCTTATGGTGGTAATTTATTTTTTTTTTGTTGAAAAATTTGACAATTCTGGAAATTGGTAGTCTAATGGTCGGACTGCCATTTTTAGTGTCACCTCATTCATTCAGTGTGACGTCGTGTTCATGTTAGCCAAATTCTGTTTTGGATGGGTGTAATTTTGTTTTGTTTTGTCCTAAGGGGCTGTTTGGTAGGAGGCACGTCAAATCATTTTGGGAGGGTCTTATTTAATTTTTTATTTTTTTTTGGCAATAGGGAAGGGACATACAACACAGGGCAAGGAAGTCAGGTGACGTAGTATATAGAGTGAGTAGTCCACGGAAGGCGGTGGTTGGGTTGGAGGGGTAGCACAAACAAAGGCAGGACCTTCACTCAGGAGACCAAAACGTCGCTGTATGACGCCCTGGGATGAGAACAGGTTGGTTTTTCTTACGTATTTTACCGCTATATGGTGACCGGACTGACTAAACTTTATCTCCCACCCATACCTTAACCTCATTGGACCTCACGCCCCACCTTAGCCGCCCATTGGACGCAATGCATGCATGCATGACAATAGTGAGTCCTGTATTTGTTTAAAAGCAATTCTCTGTTAATTTTATTTTTAGGGCCACAGTGCCAATTCATATTATTCTGGCCGCTGCTCTTGTGTATGTTATGGTGTGTTGGGGAAAACGGTCATTAAAATGCACATGTTGCTAATGCTGGCTGGGTGTGTGTGTGTGTGTGTGTGTGTGTGTGTGTGCGCTGTGTGTATGAGATGTGAAGGCTTATTATATTGGTTTTGTGCGGTAGGAGGGGTGGCTGTCATGTACCCATATACCAGTATTCATATTCTGCTGAAGTGCAGATTTCTCCAAAACCGCATACACCACCTTTAAATGTGGAGATGGTGTCTGCCTCCCGAACCCGAATTGGGATCTGATTCCACAGGAGAGGAGCTTGATAGCTGAAGGCTCTGGCTTCCATTCGACTTTTGGAGACTCTAGGAACCACAAGTAGCCCTGCATTCTGAGAGCGCAGTGTTCTAGTGGGGCAATAAGGTACTATGAGCTCTGTAAGATATGATGGTGCCTGACCATTTAGAGCTTTGTAGGTGAGGAGGAGGATTTTAAATTCTATTCTGGATTTTTACAGGGAGCCAGTGCAGAGAAGCTAATATTGGAGAAATGCGATCTCTTTTCCTAGTTCCTGTCAGTACACGTACCGCCATGTTCTGGATCAACTGGAGAATCTTAAGGGACTTTTTCGGGCTCCCTGATAATATGGAATTGCAGTAATCCAGCCTTGAAGTAACAAATGCATGGAGTAGGTTTTCTGCATCATATTAAGACGGGATGTGCCTGATTACGTAGGTGAAAAAAGGCAGTGCTCGAAGTTTGTTTCACATGGGAGTTAAAGGACAATCCTAAACAAAGATAACTCAGAGGGTCCTTACGGTGGTGCTGGAGGCCAGGGAAATGCCCTCTAGAGTAACTATATCTTTAGATAACATGTCTCTGGGGTGTTTTGGGCCAAGGACATCAGTTTTGTCAGAGTGTAACTTTAGAAAATTGCAGGTCATCCAGGTTTTTATGTCCTTAAGGCATACTTGAAGTTTAGCTAACTGATTAGTTTCATCTGGCTTAATCGATAGATATAATTGGGTATCATCTGCATAACAATCAAAGTTTGAGTGTTTCCTAATAATAAACATGTACAAACTGAGATCGATCTGATAGGATTTAAACCAGCTAAGTGTGGTTACTTCAGTGCCAATGAAGTGTAATAGGATGTGATGGTCAATGGTGTCGAATGCAGCACTAAGCTCTAACAAGCCAAGTAAAGGGACAAGTCCATTGTCTGATACAATTAGAAGGTCAATGTTTTAAGATCATGTCATCCGTAGAAAGTTATGTATCCATACCACCAATGTCATTTTCAGTTAGCATACAGTAGAAGCTGCGGTAGCAGTTGCTTGGAGCAGTAAACTTCATGTCTGTCACTCCATTTAAAGAAAGGTGGGTTTATTTTTTTTTTATCTGTAAGTCAGCTATAGGGCTGTACAATTAATCGCAATATTATTTTTATATATATATATTTCATGTTCATATTATCATGCAATCGTAATATCTGTCAAAATAATCTTAATATTTTTTTAGCTTGTCGGGCATCCGTAGTCGACTAAAACAACCTGTACTGCTTCAATGCTGGGAGCCATTTTGTGACATTTTTTTCTGTCCCCATTTTTAGTCCGCCCTGCACAGGTCTTGTTTTTTTTTTATGCTCTTTTGTTTGAAAATATTAAAATATTAAACAGAAGCCCCAATACATGTGGTAAAGAGAGTTCTACACGAAAGAGAAAAAGGGTTCTCTGACAGGAAGAGGCTCCTGTTTTTGAATAGAAAGAACGATGAGGAGGGCAGTGTAAGGTTTATTACGTGGTTACGACACAGATTACTAGAGGTTAAGGCCATGTGCAGCATTCTTTTTGATAACAAGCTGCAACAAGTAAAGGCACATTGACCGACAACCAACAGTGGATGTAATTGTGTATGTAAGGGTTCAAGGATTCAGTTAATGGTCATTTTACAACACAGGGGCCCCTCACCGATATCACTGATGCTCTGTAGGTTGGTACCCGTGATCTTCTGGGTGGTTTTAATCTCCTGCTGCGGAGCCCTCCGGTCCTGGGCCGAGCACATCCCATGCCAGTTTGTGATGTTTCCAGTCAGGATGCTTTCTGGTGCTCCTCTGTAAAAGGTAACAAGAACTTGGCACAGGAACTTTGCTCTGTTACGTTTTCGTCAAAAGCACAAGTCCGAGCCAGTCAATCTGTCAGTCATTTTCTCCCGCTTGTTCCCGTTAGGGGTCGCTGGTGACTGGAGCCTATACCAGTGACTTTGGGCCTTAGGCGGGGTACACCCTGGACAGTGGCCAACTCGTCGCAGGGCTGACACATAGTCAGACAACCATTCACTCTCACATTCATCCAATAGGGGTAATTTAGAGTTATCAATTAACCTACACATGCACGTCTTTGGACGGTGGGAGTAAGCTGGAGAACCCACGGTAACATGGGGAGGACATGCAGACTCCACCCAGAGAGATCGTGTGACGTTGGTCTGGTTCGGGATTCGAACCCACGATCTCCTTATTGGGCAGCAGGAGCTCTAACTGCTCTGCTACCGTGCACCCAAGTCCGAGCCATTGTGCCAAAATTGAAAACTACTAAGCAGGGGGTTAGCAAAAACTAGCATACTTTTCGAAACGATGCGTCTTGATCTGTATATATTTGAAAATGCACACTGTTAATATAATGGATAAATATGCGTTTTTGTGTCCTTGCTCATATTTTGTTCTGAGACAACATAGTAAGTACACAAGTCACTTTGGAAGATGGTATTGACTACGTTCCTGATCAAGACACTGATGAGAAGGAAATGAGCTTGAAGAATAAGTTTCAGAAAATGACTGCTACATAGAACATGATCCAGACTAGAATTCAACTGATGAGGAAGAATCAAACGATGGGTAACAGTCAAATGTTTCGAACGATGCTAAAGTGGATTTTTCATTTGTGACAGAAATTGGAAATGCTGTGGACTTCCTCCTCCCTCGATAGCAGAGGCAAAGCAAGCTGAGAATCTAATAAAGATGGCCCACAAGATATGCAGTGGCCTGTGTTGAGGATAGAAATGCCTGCTTTGAATTGTTTCTGCCACATTCAGTCCAAGGGCAGATACTGGATGCGACTAAGGACAGGGTTATGCCAGAAAATAAGTGGTTTGCACGGCATATTTACCTATGGGGATACCTGCACACATTTTCAGACTGGCTCTCCTCGAAGGCATTCATTGTTTTGAACTCATTTGAACGCAAATAGTTGGGTAAAGAATGAAAAAAGAGATCTACACATCTTGTTCTCCAGATGTTTGTTGGTACAGACCCCAACAAATGTCACATCCTCAGGATTTCAAGTTGTTTTTCTTTCAGTGAAAATGTAAATTGTGATGCAAACATGATCTTTCTCACTAATCGTGAATCATATGGTAACATATGTCAAAATATCGCAGAAAGATTTGGGGTTTTTTGCCATACCATGCAGCCCTGGATCTGAGTGTGGACATAGCCTTTTTCTTTAAATCTATCACAAGAGGGGTTGGATTTATTCACACATCCTAATCCTCTGTAAAGCCCCTTTCACACTGGACAAAACCCCGCTAACATCTGGCTATTGTCTTCAGTACTCTTGTAGTTCGAAAGTTACTGTTGGCATTCAGTCCCAGGTCAAATGACTCTGCAGTAGCGGTGTAACGGCTCGCAGTTGATCCGTGATCCGTACGGATCCTGACCCGCCGATTCATTGCGCTTTTTTAAAAAAATGTTTTGCGTTATTTTAAACTGGATGCTGAGTTTCAGTGAAACTACACACAACAGTCATGTGTTCACGTGAACAGGGCGTGTTAATAAGTCAACGATGGCTAGCGGCGGAGCAGAAGATCTTGAAAAGCCTCCCGCATCACTTAAATCGCACCTCTGGGAGCATGTCGGCTTCCCTGTAAAATATAATGATGACGGCGGACAAAACTGTAACGGTATACAGACACCAACAGTTCCTGGCAGTACATTTTCATGTAATAAATGGAAATGCAAATGGAAAATCGTCTCCTCCCCCTTTTTTTTTCTGATCCGATCCGTAATGTGATCCGAACCCAAGTTTTGTGATCCGTTTTACCACTACTCTGCAGTACTCTATTTGCTCCAGCTCCGATCAGCAGTGATGGGAACATGACACCCGGGTGGATGTTTTTCGTTTCTCATCTCATCCATATGTTTGTAGCATTAGCATGCTAGGCTAACAGTCCGTCAGCTGTGACTTTATAGCTGCACTGTGACGTCAATCAGAGCACACAAACAGCGTAAACACAACTGTCACTGCCCATATGCAACAGCATATGCAAGCATGTTAAACATTTACATTTAGTCATTTAGCAGAGGCTTTTATCCAAAGCGACTTACCAGAAGCACCGCGGCTACGCCTTATTTTTATCCGCTCTGTGGCCACACGCAGCAGCCTCCATGCTGCTTTCTACTGGTTACTGGCCCCGTTATCCGGAGCATTCGTTAACCTGCATAGGCATGCTAATTTTGGTGCAAAAAGGATAGAAGTAAAGAGAATCAGGTGTCTGTCCTTATGGGATAGGATTATTCAATCACCTTCATTTTCACTGAAAACTGAAGGTATTGAGGAAAGAATGTGGGCTTGAGGGATGAAATCCCTGCCATGGTCCATCTGGATGAGATGAAAAATAACATAGTTTACATAAACTGACCTCTGTGTCGTCTTTAAGTGATTATCTGAGAGAACGCGAGATCCTCCAGCGGCAGCAGGCGGGACCGAATTTCCCGGGAAACCCCACAGGAGAGACGTGAGCATTGGAGCAAACGCGTTCTACTATTCTGGTTTCTTTTTATTTAAAAACAGCGAAGTCCGAACATCCAGTAAGTAATTACTTGAAATGAGTGGAAAAACAAAATGAAAACGCGTTTGCTCCACAACCATCCTAAAACAGATTTACGGCTGCTGACCTGCCGTGACAACAATCCATGCACACGTCTCTCCTGTGAGTTTTCCCGGGAAATTCGGTCCCGCCCTGCGAGTGCCACTAGCTACTGGGAGGATCTCGGCCTTACTGGATTCTCTTTTTTAACCAGTTTTTTCCCTGTTCCTGTGACCCCTTCTCCCTGCAGACTACTGTGCCAGTAAGTTTGCAGCAGTAGGTTTTGCAGAGTCCGTGGGTCTGGAGCTGCTGGCAACGGGGAAAGATGGCGTCAAGACCACCATTGTGTGCCCGTACTTCATCAACACTGGAATGTTCGATGGATGTCTAACTAAGTAGGTCTCTTTACCTGGCTATGACCTTTTGACTGTTTTTTAATTTCAGGTTGCTCTTGGCTGAAATGAAAGTGTAGGGGCCTGTATCATGAAGCATCTTCAGTTTAGTCTGGCTCTCGTTGCATGACCTGGCGTCACGGAGTATAGCATTGCTGATCCTGGATGACCAGTATCATCAACTGGCACTGGTAATACTGGGTTTACTGTGTTTTTCAACATGTTCAGTAGTACAGAGGGAGTATTTTTGGTTTTTTGAACGAACTATAACAGAGAATATTTCTTCATCACAAGCCATGCACCATCAACGAGCTCAAGAGCAGGAGATTTAAGATGTCATATAATGAAATTGTTCCTATCTTGGGAGGCTTAGATTTGGACGCAAAATTTAGTAAGAAATATAATCACACAACTAGAATATAAGAAGACGCAATAGAAATAGTAGAAATAATATCCAGGTTTTTAAAGTAAGTCTAAAATATTATCCCACCTTGGTTTGTAATGTAGTTTATAGAGAATACATGATTGACATTTGTGCCCTTTTCATTTCATGTTGATTAAATAAATTATGTTTGTGTGTGTAAGCTATACACACAAAACATATATAAAATATTTAAATGAGAAAAGAAACAATATACGTAGCACTTTCCCAGTATCAATGACCATAAGATGCAGCTCCCTGGGTTCTTTTA
>WNGW01000038.1:67948-90400 GCA_011952105.1 Coreoperca whiteheadi
CCGTGAATCATATGGTAACATATGTCAAAATATCGCAGAAAGATTTGGGTTTTTTTGCCATACCATGCAGCCCTGGATCTGAGTGTGGACATAGCCTTTTTCTTTAAATCTATCACAAGAGGGGTTGGATTTATTCACACATACACACACGTTAAAAATATTTATTGAACGCTACTTTCTTTTCACGTTTTTTCAACAGCATTAACATAATTAAAGGCTTTATAGAATTGTACAAAACCAGTAGTTCTGTGTGAAAATTAGACATTAAGCACCCCCATATTGCAAAAATGGTATGATCCTCGTTTCACAATTGCTAAGATTCGACTGTGAGATCGATGGTCGAATCAGGCTCCGCATATGGATGCATCGAATCTTCGACTATTCGGGCTCACTCCTAGTATAAATTATATAACATCGCTAACTTCTTTCCATGTCGGTCTGTTTTCAGTTTAACTGCGCAAAACAAAATGCATGTGATTTGGTATTTGGAAAGTAACTTTACCTATGTTTTCCTAATCCTCTGTAAAGCCCCTTTCACACTGGACAAAACCCCGCTAACATCTGGCTATTGTCTTCAGTACTCTTGTAGTTCGAAAGTTACTGTTGGCATTCAGTCCCAGGTCAAATGACTCTGCAGTAGGGGTGTAACGGCTCGCAGTTGATCCGTGATCCGTACGGATCCTGACCCGCCGATTCATTGCGCTTTTTTAAAAAAATGTTTTGCGTTATTTTAAACTGGATGCTGAGTTTCAGTGAAACTACACACAACAGTCATGTGTTCACGTGAACAGGGCGTGTTAATAAGTCAACGATGGCTAGCGGCGGAGCAGAAGATCTTGAAAAGCCTCCCGCATCACTTAAATCGCACCTCTGGGAGCATGTCGGCTTCCCTGTAAAATATAATGATGACGGCGGACAAAACTGTAACGGTATACAGACACCAACAGTTCCTGGCAGTACATTTTCATGTAATAAATGGAAATGCAAATGGAAAATCGTCTCCTCCCCCTTTTTTTTTCTGATCCGATCCGTAATGTGATCCGAACCCAAGTTTTGTGATCCGTTTTACCACTACTCTGCAGTACTCTATTTGCTCCAGCTCCGATCAGCAGTGATGGGAACATGACACCCGGGTGGATGTTTTTCGTTTCTCATCTCATCCATATGTTTGTAGCATTAGCATGCTAGGCTAACAGTCCGTCAGCTGTGACTTTATAGCTGCACTGTGACGTCAATCAGAGCACACAAACAGCGTAAACACAACTGTCACTGCCCATATGCAACAGCATATGCAAGCATGTTAAACATTTACATTTAGTCATTTAGCAGAGGCTTTTATCCAAAGCGACTTACCAGAAGCACCGCGGCTACGCCTTATTTTTATCCGCTCTGTGGCCACACGCAGCAGCCTCCATGCTGCTTTCTACTGGTTACTGGCCCCGTTATCCGGAGCATTCGTTAACCTGCATAGGCATGCTAATTTTGGTGCAAAAAGGATAGAAGTAAAGAGAATCAGGTGTCTGTCCTTATGGGATAGGATTATTCAATCACCTTCATTTTCACTGAAAACTGAAGGTATTGAGGAAAGAATGTGGGCTTGAGGGATGAAATCCCTGCCATGGTCCATCTGGATGAGATGAAAAATAACATAGTTTACATAAACTGACCTCTGTGTCATCTTTAAGTGATTATCTGAGAGAACGCGAGATCCTCCAGCGGCAGCAGGCGGGACCGAATTTCCCGGGAAACCCCACAGGAGAGACGTGAGCATTGGAGCAAACGCGTTCTACTATTCTGGTTTCTTTTTATTTAAAAACAGCGAAGTCCGAACATCCAGTAAGTAATTACTTGAAATGAGTGGAAAAACAAAATGAAAACGCGTTTGCTCCACAACCATCCTAAAACAGATTTACGGCTGCTGACCTGCCGTGACAACAATCCATGCACACGTCTCTCCTGTGAGTTTTCCCGGGAAATTCGGTCCCGCCCTGCGAGTGCCACTAGCTACTGGGAGGATCTCGGCCTTACTGGATTCTCTTTTTTAACCAGTTTTTTCCCTGTTCCTGTGACCCCTTCTCCCTGCAGACTACTGTGCCAGTAAGTTTGCAGCAGTAGGTTTTGCAGAGTCCGTGGGTCTGGAGCTGCTGGCAACGGGGAAAGATGGCGTCAAGACCACCATTGTGTGCCCGTACTTCATCAACACTGGAATGTTCGATGGATGTCTAACTAAGTAGGTCTCTTTACCTGGCTATGACCTTTTGACTGTTTTTTAATTTCAGGTTGCTCTTGGCTGAAATGAAAGTGTAGGGGCCTGTATCATGAAGCATCTTCAGTTTAGTCTGGCTCTCGTTGCATGACCTGGCGTCACGGAGTATAGCATTGCTGATCCTGGATGACCAGTATCATCAACTGGCACTGGTAATACTGGGTTTACTGTGTTTTTCAACATGTTCAGTAGTACAGAGGGAGTATTTTTGGTTTTTTGAACGAACTATAACAGAGAATATTTCTTCATCACAAGCCATGCACCATCAACGAGCTCAAGAGCAGGAGATTTAAGATGTCATATAATGAAATTGTTCCTATCTTGGGAGGCTTAGATTTGGACGCAAAATTTAGTAAGAAATATAATCACACAACTAGAATATAAGAAGACGCAATAGAAATAGTAGAAATAATATCCAGGTTTTTAAAGTAAGTCTAAAATATTATCCCACCTTGGTTTGTAATGTAGTTTATAGAGAATACATGATTGACATTTGTGCCCTTTTCATTTCATGTTGATTAAATAAATTATGTGTGTGTGTTTGTGTGTGTAAGCTATACACACAAAACATATATAAAATATTTAAATGAGAAAAGAAACAATATACGTAGCACTTTCCCAGTATCAATGACCATAAGATGCAGCTCCCTGGGTTCTTTTACTTAAACCAGGGGTTCTCAACATTTTCTATTGCTCCTCTATAAACGTTAACAAGAACTTAGGGTGGCCTACTTAAGTTTCCTTAAGAAATCCAGCCATTTCTGAGCTTTCCTGACCAGAGTGGAGATGTGCGATGTCCATGACAAGGTCTCTGTCATGCAAGCCACAGGTGTGTGTCTTTGCCTCCTGACGCTGAGCAGTAGGTTGTTCTCTCTGCACCCCTCTGCAAGATTGATTTCCTCCCGATATGAAGTCTCATCGCTTTGGTGTAGGTGTTGAGGTCTCCTTCCAGTCTCTCCTGTTGTCTCTGCTTTGCCTCCTTGATACCTGCTTTCAATCTCAATCTCACGCTGTCCTGTGCTTCCTTGCCACCTTACCGAGAGCCAGCTCTTTGCCTCTGGATAGGGCCCTCACCTCTCCATAGATCCAGGCTTTCTGGTGTGGGAATGATTTTATTGTCACATTTGCTGATGTATGATGTCACTGTGCACTCAAAAACAGTCCTGTAGAGCTGCTGTAGCTTCTTTTCACTGATGGTTTGACCCTTTTAATCAGCTGTGAGTGGGTAGGCCGGAGAAGCAGTGAAATGTGATCTGATCACTGAAACAGGGATAGGGGAGAGATTTGTAGCTGCAAGAAAAGTTTGTATTTATCATCCAGGGTAAAACAGTTCTGAGGTCTGATTAAAATCACCGGCTACGATAAAACTAACATCTGGTTGTGTTGGCATGTGACTGCTGATGACCTTTATACACTTCCTGGTGAATTCTCTGGGGAGATACTATGGTTGAAATCTTCATATAAAAAATTCGACATCAACTTGGCGCACCAAGCATCATTGATGTAGACACAGTCCGTCTCCGCTCGTCTCGCCGGAGTCTTGTGTTCTGTCAGCGTGGATTGTGGTCCGACTGCAATAGCCTGATCTGGGATGTTGTGGTGAAGCCAGGTCACTGTAAAGATGAGGGCACAACTTTTGCTGATGTCCTTTTGCTGAGTTAGCCTGAAGTCTTACTTCATCCATTAGATTTTCCTGCAACCAGACATTAGCCAGAAATAGGCTGGGTAGTGCTATAGCCTTAGGTCCAAGCTGGGTTAGCTTAGCTCTTTTCCCGGCGCACTAACTAAACCCATTTAGTGCCTTTAAGGGCCATATTACATTCTGGGTTTACAGCTTTTGCTTTAAAAGGTTTATATACTTAAATTTCAGAACTACAAGTTTCAGTCTGACTACAGCTCGGGCATAACGGAGGCCTTTCCCGTCTTCTTTGTGGCGTCTGTAGGAGGCAACAACGAGCGGACAGGAGCTGTGACTATCAGAATAAAAAATAACATGAATGACGTTCAGGCTCTCACAAATGGACTGCAGCATTTTATTTCCTGTGGTTATCATCTTATCAGTCTTAGGGACATTGTAACCAGCCTCCGTATTGATTTACTGTAAGATGTTAACCAGCGATTACATATAGAGCCCTTCAATGTTTGGAATCATCAGAAACCTAGGTTGGGTGCATGGGGCCAGAAAAATGGCGCAGCTAATAGACCGGCATATTGTTTCTTTGACACCACAGGACTGGGAACAGTACTATAATGAACTTGTTTTAGCTAATACCGCTGGTCTGCCTGATCCCGAGCTCCTAACAGAATGAGAAGACAGCGTTAGCAAGTGGCCAGATGTTGGCTGGCCCGCCATATAACGTTACTGCTATCTGGTGGACAAGACGAGCGTTCACACTCGCGAAAAACTAAGAGCCTACAAATCACTGGACGTCTGTAGCGTGCCCCAGATCCCAATAATTGCCAGATATCTAACTTCACCTAACTATTAAATCAGTATACAGTTTACAGAAAACCTTTCATTTATGGCGCTTTTTCATTCCCAGTACCAGCTCGCCTCGGCTCGCTTTACGCTCCGTTTTCCATTGCAGAAAGTACCTTCACAATAGTACCTGGTCGTCATAGCGACGCCGCAGGAAACGGCTGCGATACCCAAACACACAGGACAATGAAGGAAATGGAGTGTGTGCTGTTGTTGACCCTCAGGATGTGGCTGTTTCTCACAGCGAGAAGACAAACATTGTTTGGTTTGGACGCGGCGTATTCTTCCGAGTTGCCGTAACAGTAACGGGTATATCACGCCATCTCTGGCCAAACAATTTAAAAATGGAAGGGGTTACCCAGGAGACTTCGTCTGGCGCTTGCAATGATGACGCAGTGAATAGCAGTCTGCCGTGTTTTCACGTCACATTTTAGTATCGCGCAGCTCACTTGGAACCTCACCGGAGGTGGTACGAAAAAAAGTACCTGGAAGCAGGTACAGGTACGACTTTCACACAGTGGAAAACCAAACCGAGTCGAGTCGAGCTGAGGCGAGCTAGTACTGTGTAATGGAAAAGCGCCATTACTTACCATGGCTGAACTCTACCGTTGTTGTCACAATGTTGACGCTAGCCTGCGGCTAAGTCCTAGCTACCGTCCGTAGCATGAAACAGGTCCGTGACAGTTACAAGGCTATTAACGTGCAACGTTATAGGCTAGTGTACAGAAAACCGTTTAATCTAACAGAAAGGGATGATAAAGGATGGCTTTACCTGATATGAAGTGAGCACTACAAACACGAGCCTCTCTGATCGCAGCCTTGTCCCAGTCTGCCCGTTTAATAGCTTGCAGCCACAGTTTTCTAGTTTTTTTTAATCGGATGAGATCCTGCAGGAAACCTGACAAACTTGACTCCCAACTGGTGCGATTTTCACAGTTCACGACGCAACACGTAGGCATTTCTTTCTTGGCGAGAAATTCTCTGGTTAACACAGTTCAACTTTCTGACCCCGACATGCACACTGCGAACTGCGAATTTTCCTATGACGTGAACCGTGAAGGGGTCTATAGCCACAGTTAAGTAGCCTACATTGGTTACCACCCTTTGTACACCTGGTGTCGGTCCGCTCGGTGGACCGGCTGCTTCCTGCTGAGCTGCTGAAGCAGAGGCGTCGTGCTGGTGGTCGGCTGGTTCAGTTTCACAACAGACTCTCTGTACGGAGTTTTCATGGAGACATTCTGTCTCTTCTCTGCGCCCCTCGCTATTTTCTTTCTTCCTCCTTTTTGTAATCCGCGTTGACAAATCACACCAAAGACGCTCTGAAGGCCTGATCACGCAGCGGTGGCGCGCTGTGCGACAGTAATCAACACAGTGCGCTGTATATGACTAAGGATTGAACAAAGCTTGGACTCGAAGAATTAGCATCACTGATTTTTTATTTTTTTTTAATCGAGATAGTCGAAGGATTCATGCAAGTGGATAAAATGTTTTCTTCAATCCTTACCCACTCCCTTTTTCCTGATTCCTTGGCTATGATTATGATTATTTTAAGTCTTTGGCTTTAGTAATCACATCTCCTGTGTTACTAGATTCCTACACATTTTCTTGTCCTGCATTTATTGAGGTGCGTGTGTCTTTCTGTCTGGGTGTAACAGGCCTTACAGAAAGCCATTAAGCAGTGCTAGCCTGGCTGTGATGGCCAGTGCTCAGAAGACTGGCGTGAGATCGACTGACTTGTCATGGCAGATAAAAGGAGGATGTGAACGAGGAGAAAGGAGTAAATAGGAGGGGTGATAATCGTACTTTATGTAACTTGGCAAGTCAATTAAGCACACAGTCTTATTTTTAATGACAGCACTGAAAGCTCAGCACTACCCGGGAAAGAAAATGGAACAAAAACAAATCAAGGAAATGAAACAGAATTGAAAGAAGGTCTGAGAGAAAGATGAAGCGTAAGATTTTTATGGGGCATGAAATGGAGCAGTAGGATCAAGTAAACAGACATAGCCATGATTTATTATTTAATTTATTAGTAGCTTCCATTTCTAATTCCCCCTGTTAAAGTTGATCAAATTTAGTAAGAAACCTCAGTTTTCTCATGTGCTCCCTTTTTTCATTGCTCTGTTTGCTGTTAATGCAAACTCAACGCTTCTGTTCACATTAAAATGGTCCCATTGGTTCAAGTGGTATGAAGTCCTCACTAAACTTTAGTGTGTTCAAAATGCTGCTGGCTGTTTGCTCAACTGCACCCACTGCAGAGGCCACATTTCCCCAGTGCTCCAAGACCTCCACTGGCTTCTGGTCCGAGTTACAAATCCCCAGGACCAAGCACTGGATGTGCGGTGACGGGACCTATGTAATTGCTGCTTACTTGCTCTGCAATACTCCACCAATTCACATTAAGGGGGTCTCCACCCACTCAACATGCAGATGATCTCTCAAAACCCAGTTTTTCTACATTATCCTGGTTTTTACTCTACTGTTGTAATATTGAGTACACTTCAATGCATTTAAACAAGGAAGAGAGTTAGGCTCTATGTTGCACTGATCGAAATAACGCTAGTGGAGTCCTTTTTCTCTATTTATCTCCCCTGGCTTCTATTTGGCATATGCCTGTTTAAACACATGGCATCCGGGGTTATAGTAGATACAGTCAGTCAGTCATTTTCTACCACTTGTTCACGTCGCATAAACCAAGTTCGTGATGCTTGTTGGGGACGTGAGGTTAAGTAGTGTGTATGGTGTAAACTGAGACTTTCCAAATCAAAGATGAAAGCCAGCCCAGTGAGGGTCGGGAGCTCTGTGCCAGGAAAGTTCAAACGAAAAAATGTTGTCGCCTCCAACTTTCTCCTTTTTTAAATGCCAACAGAGCTGCAGTCATATGATGTTGCAACCATTAAATAATGGTTTGGTAAGCTGGGCATTGAATTTGCTCCTGATTTGTCACCTGGACAATGAGATGCTGACTCAGATATCTGATGTCCTCGGGCTACAATATCATCGGATCTAATTAGGGCCAGAGAACGAAAGTGCAATGAACCTATTGTTTTCTAGCGATCATCAATGTAAATGGACTGTACATGTATAGCGCCTTTCTAGTCATCCGACTACTCAAAGTGCTTTCACACTACATATCACATTTACCCAGACACACACATTCATACACTGATGGCAGGAGCTGACTGCCCATCAGTACAAATTAAACTAACCATTCACACACACTCACACACACACCGAAGGTGCAGCTTCGGGAGCAATTTGGGGTTCAGTATCTTGCTCAAGGATACTTACACATGGATGGGGGAAGTCGGGATCGAACCGCCAACCTTCCGATTGGTGGACGACCCACTCTGCCACCAAGCCACAGCCGCCCCAATCATCATTATTCTTCTTTTGTAACCCATTTTTTAGTGGCTTGGGATTAGAGCTGAAGATCTTTGCCCGAACCCGACGGGACCCGGAAAAAAAAAAAAAAAAAAGAAATCACAATCTATACCTAATAGGAATAAACAAAAAGGTTCGGTCTTAATTTCTAGCATTTCGCACGGGCTCAGGCCAGTTTCGCCACAGACCGGTATCATATCTGGAATATATTTTATTTATTTATTTGGTGTTAAAAAGTCATGATGTTACACCTCTCCAATACAGTAGGTGGCGGCATACGCTTTTAAAGTTGGTTTGTAGCCAAAAGCTGTCAGTCAAAATGTACTTGTCGGCCTCGGTCCTTGTCGGGCCTAACTTTTAAGGCCTGATTACAGCTCTACTTGGGATGTTCGAAAACGTACCAGAATTGTCACACACGTCAGAGCTGGTGACAATTGCACAGTTCTGTAGTGCCTGGGCATGGCCAGGGGGCTCCAGAGCGCCCACAAACGCATGCCAGGGTTGGGATAAAGTTCCTTTGAAGATCATGAGATTTGGTGGGATCATTCTGAACATGTTTCAGTTTCTTCTAAGAGAGTTGCCCAACAGGAAGTCCGCCATATTGGATTTCCTGCATTCATTTCAACTTTCTAAACATGTTTGAGGCCTTTAGGGTGCTGGAAGACTCTTGAAACTTTGCACCCTTAGTCAAACTGATAAATATTTGGGGCCCATGTGTGAGGCTATAGTCTTAATCGCACCCCCCCCCCCTCTCCTATATTTCCTGTCTCATAGCTGTCTCTATTGGAAAAATAAAGGCGAGAAAAGCCCAAAAAAATGCTAAAAAAAAAGTTCAATATTTTCATTTGATGTTGCAATTGGGCTTGGTCATGGCATGTTGCCTAAATAGTGCCCCCTAATTACATTTAGGCTTCAAATTAATTTTTGATGCTTAATGGTATACTGTTCATGCATGTTTAGTGGGCTCTGTAATGCCTCCTAATGGATGGCAGGACTTAGTCGGGATAACGTTGCACTGATATTCACCAAATTTGAGATAAATTTGGTGTTTGACAACTTCTCAATACCGACTTTAAACTTGGAAGCTGTAAGTTTAGCCATTTTTATGTTGGTTCACTGTTTTATTTTGCAGGTTAGCCTGTTTAACTTGGCGTTAGCATGTTGCGGGCTAATGTGGCCAGCGTCGATTGTATTCCCACAGGCGGGCTTGATGTTGGACTAATATTAAGGGACAGTCAAGAGAAACTAAACATTAAGTCTCATTTGAAGCCAGTTAAATAACCAGCGCAGAAGGTCGGGTGTGGGGAAAGTGTTTTTTCACGTGGCTTTTTGTGGAACTTCATACTGCAGCGCTAACGTTAGCTCAGCTGGCTCTGTTGTTACACGCCGGTGTTGTCTCAACTGGTTTTCAAACTAACTTGTTACCGTACACGCCGAGTGTTGTGTTCACATAACAGCTGATTAAGTTAGTTTTTTGGTAGGTGGCTGCGATGTAGTGCTCACTTATACAATCGTATTTGCCACAGTACAGATGAGATGCGACTTGAAAATCGCCAGAAATATGTTTGCGAATGTGTGAGGAATCTGGTGACAGAGGTATAGCCTAGCTACTGCTTTGTGTGTCTGTTACTGCCATATGTAAATGTACTTGATAGACATGCCCCGTGGTACACGGACTATTGTATATAATATACTTTGGGTTTTCTACCAGATAAATGCTGTTGAGAGGCCTCCTGCGCTCCTGTCCAGCAGGGTTTGGATTCAACTTGAATCTCAGGGTGCTTTCACACCTCTAGTTCGGGTCATTCGGTCCGAACCAAGGGCAAACAATTATACATTGTAGCATTTTTCAGCCTTTTTGGTTCCTTTTCACACCACACTGATTGCTTTGGTCCGAACCAGTTGAAAGGAACCAAAATGCAGTCACATGGCAACATCCGCATCACTCAGTGGCCATGGCGTATTTCCTAAACTGCTTTTTGATTGGTCAGAATTTACGTGCGGGAAAACTCCAACAGAAGAGGAAAAGCCAGCAAACAACACGACTATGACCACCTTTTCAGGGAGGTTGTTTGTACGCTTGTTTGGTCTGCTTTTGGTGTGCACCCGAGTGCAAATGCTGCTTTCACACCTGACCAAACGAACTGCACCAAAGGGGAAAACGAACTCTAGTACGATTCAACCAAACTAAACGAGGCAGGTGGGAAAACACCCTCACAGTCAGGTTTGACTTCACAAATCTGAGGGGATTTGCGCCTGTGTCTCAGTTCAGGCTTTTGTTATTACATGCAGGCCCTTTAGTGTCCCACATGTGGGTGGGCAGCTGTGGTTTAGTGGCAGAGCGGGTCGTCCACCAATTGCAAGGTTGGCGGTTTGATCCTGGCTTTCCCACATGTGTGAAGCGCTTTGAGTAGTCGGAAGACTAGAAAGGCGCTATACAAGTACAGTCCGTTTATCTGCGAAGTCCTTTCTAGGAACCAATGCTTTGTAATTTCGGCCTACTTTTGTGTAATAGAAAAAAAACTTTAACTAGCTCTAACTATTCAACAAAAACACAAAATAATGCCTGAGGTGCTGACACTTAGACTGGTAGACAGTGTCTTTCTTTCTTTCTCTACCCATCCTCACATACACACACACACACACACACACACACACACCATTGCAGGGCCAGTGTGTTACACTCCCGAATGTCCTGGGGTCAGGTTTTAAAGGTGTTTGGAGACTTGTGTCCGTCTTTAGTTCTGTCCTTCTGCCTTCATCAATCCAACAGCCCCCTGAAGCCACCAGGACACATGGTTTACGCTTGTGCCAAACACCTGGCCTGTCACTTTCTACTTCTCACATCTGTACCTTGAGGGTCTTTTTAAAATACATAACCTCATAAAACATGTACGTGTTTATTCTGTGTATCCTTACCAACACAGGGAGCACAGGGAGTTCACCTCACTGGTCAAATTATGCATTGTGTACTGTGATCTTTGCCATCAAATTTATTTTCTTAAAGGAGTGCTTGCAATAACAGAGGTCTGTTAATAGCTTGCAACTCAACACAACGTATTTCTCAGTTATGAAACCCAGTTCAACAACCCGCTGGTGTCCACTCATTCTGGCTGATTAGATCTCTGCCCAAGTTGGGGGGGGCTATGATGGGAATTATGTGATGACCGCCAACTACATGTATGAAAACATAATGGTAAAGGTAGTTTCCTTCTCTTAGCAAATGAGCCACATATGTGTCAGGGAGATGTCAGTCAAATTTCGTCTGTAATCGCCCATACGTTCATCTTGAAGAGCTTTCATTTGGCAAAACCAGTGAAAACACCTGTGGGGGGGGGTAGATCTGCCAGTATGCTTTTGTTAATTGTTACATGACTATTTGTCACTTTTTGTGTGACTCTCCTGGAAGGACTTCCCTTTGGCCATGCCTGGAGTGCCTCAAGTGCCATCATGGGGTTTTGTATGCAATGTCTCAACAACTATTGGGTGGATTGTCACGAGATTTGGTACCGACGTTCACGTCCCCCTTAGGAAGAATTGGGATAACTTTGGTGATTTGGAGACTATTCATCTATTGCGTCAACATCAGGTCACAATTTCAAATTGTCCAGTTCTTTTATGACTAAATACAGCAAAACGAATGACCTTCCCCTCAGCCTCTGTTGTGCATTGTGTTAAATGCTAATTAGGAAATGTTAGTATGCTAGTTTTTGTTTGTTTTTATTGTTGATGTTTTATTGCTGTACGGTGTCCTCGAGTGCCCAGAGAGGCGCCTTTAAATAAAATGTATTATTAGTATGCTAAACTAAGGTGGTGAAGCATGGTAAACTACTAAATACCAACATATTGTCATTGTGAGCATGTTAGCATGCTGACACTAGCATTTAGCTCACAGCAAATGCTAGTGTGTTAATCACAGCATATGATTAAGTGGAGCCTCATAGAGCCGCTAGCATGGCTGGAAACTCTTAGTGTTCATCTATGCACCCTGCGCTCCCTGGAAAAGAGCATTAGTTTAGTTTATGATTATCCTGGTGAAGTAGCGTAAACTAGACACAGAATACACTGGTGATGATTCCGTAATGTTACTGCTTAAACACATAATTTGACTCAAACTCAGTTTGCACAAACAAAGCATTTAATGTTGCCCTCTGTTCCCTCTGATGCCTGAAGCCTAGTGCTTCTTTCAAGTGCTAACCATGAAAGGACTAGCTTCACACACTCTTGCTCCTGTTTTGCATTTTCCTTTCCTGACGCATGGATGTGCCTTTCCATTATTTTTAGAATGCCGGCATGCACCTCTCTTCCCGTTTGTAAGCTCTTTGCTTAGATCACAGGTTCTCACACTTTGAGAACCTCTGATCTAAGGCATTTTTGCCTCCAGGAAAAGGTATTATTTTTTGGCAAGTGGTTCAGTGCTGTTAGCAGTTGTAACTTTTTCTCTAAATTCTTTTTCTTGTCTTCATCAGGTGGCCAAGACTGCTGCCGATCCTGAATCCAGACTATGTAGCCAAGAAGATCATCCATGCTGTGCTCACAGACCAGGTCTACCTGATGCTGCCAAAGAGCATGTACTTCATCGCTGCTCTCAAGAAGTTAGTGACTACCTTTTTTTCTTTTCTTCCACAGAACTGCACTGAAGTTACATACAGAGTTCATTGCCACTAAATATTTCCTATCTCCTGAGTCGCCAGTGCAGTCATTTTAGAATTTTTTTATCATTATACAACACAGGGTTGTACAACAAAACGCATCCGTGCACATCCCATGCCACTTTGTGATGTTTCCAGTCAGGATGCTTTCTGTTGCTCCTCTGTAAAAGGTAACAAGAACTTGGAAGTGGAATTTTGCCTTGAGTTTCCTTAAGAAATACAGTTGTTTCTGGACCAGGGTCGAGATGTGAGAGGACCATGTCAGGTTCTCGGTGATGCTGATTCCCAGGAACCTAAGACTGTTCACCTGCTCCCCCTCAGCTCCACTGATGTGGACAGGGGTGTGTGTCTTTGCCTCCTTTTTCCTAAAATCAACGATCAGCTCCTTGGTTTTGCTGACGTTGAGCAGTAGCTTGTTCTCTGTGTAGGTTGATTTCCTCCCGATACGAAGTCTCAGCGATGTTTTGTAATCCGGCTGATGATGGTGGTGTCGTCCGCAAACCGTTGTCTCCATGTCGGGGGCTGCAGTCGTGGGTCACTAGGAACCAATTGTAGGCCATGCTCACACTAATGTAGATTTGAAACGGCAGCTAACTTCACATTTGATTCCACCACACTACCATTGTCAGTTTCTAAAAGCTTGAAGGTTGTGTATGCGAGATTCTGAACATTAATATAGCAGCAAAAAAACTATTTGCTGTGTAAAGATGTAGGGGAGTAATGCCGTCCTGAGCAGAGAAGGACGTCACTTTTCCTCTTAGTGTTGTCACCCGATCTTCTCTGGTCTTTGTTTCGGTCGTCGGCTCGTGAGTCCCTTCCTGTGGAATGGTTTGTCTGCGAGAGCGGTTTCTTTTCTCATCGAAACACGGTGAATTAAGGATTTATTTCGACCAGACCAGAGTTGGTGATTGTTTCAAAAAATTTTGAAAAAGTTCTTTTATCGGATTACATATACGCCGATACTAATATTGGCTATCTATAGGGCAATATCGGCCAATAATATCAGCCAACCAATAGACCGGTCCTAATGTATGTATTGACATTAGTTGGTGTAATTAAAGACAATTAATGAGTTTACAATGCAATGACTTTAAATTAGATATAAGCAGTATTCAGAGGCACCTTGAGCCAAACGTGGTATATTTGACCATATAGGGTGATGGTGGAGGAGGCCTCCAACTTTACTAGGGCTGAAACGATTCCTCGAGTTACTCGAATTCAAAAAAAATCATCGAAGCAAAATCAGTTGTCTCGAAGCTTCATTTAGTCCATTTAATTCCACACGGTCATGTTGCAGAAAGACTCGGAGTATGCGCAGATTGCGGTTATTTCCGCGTGTCGGGTGGGTAAAGTAATAAAAGCAGCCTAACATTCCAAAACTTGCGGGTGGATGATAGATAAATCATTAATGTGTTGATTTTAATAAAGACGTGAAACTCTCCTTTCACGGTAAAACGCAACGAATGTGTCATTCTGTAACTTTTGTTTTCAGCTCATTTCAAGATCAAAGAGCGCAATGCGAGAGAAAGCGAGCGGCATCATCACGAGTCATGTCATTTAGTCTCGCTCCCTATTTTTAAATGAAGACAAACGTGTGTTGAGCTTCAGGAAGCGACGCTGAATATTTGAGTTTGCTTGTCAGCTGAAGAGATACGAGCAACTTCATGGAGCAACCAGCATGCATCATCATCTTGTGATGTGTGTGTGAAATGTTTAATGGGACTTTATATAGATATACTTGACATCTCCGAAATACACAATTCAAATGTTAATAAAAGCTAAGGCATCAAATAGCAGAGCAAGCTGTAACTGGGTGATGCGCAGCGCTCGTGCTTTCATTGATCTGTCATTTAAATCTCACACTTTAATCATATTTACAGCTCCTAACCTAATGAAACAAGCTGTGTTACTATGCTGAAGGATTAGCTCAACATGTAGATCTGTATGTGCGATGTACTTTATCTGAATGAAATACAAACATCGCTCTCTCTTGCTCACGTTCCAGCAGTTACTCCGTGTGCTGGATGGTTAGCTTATTTCACAAATGTCATTTCTCCAAAAGATTTTTTTTAAAACCTACTTCAGTGTAGCAAATGTTACGACAGCCTCACCTTGAGAATTTCAGTAATTGTAATTGTGTCGCTCGGGTGCGGAGATCAGAATCATGTGCGGATGGATGGATTGTTTTTAACAGCTGATTCGGTGACGTTAGCGCTGATCTTTGCCCATCTCTACGCTTGTTCTTGTTCTCAGCAATAAAACTTAAACTCAATCTAAAAAAGAAACAAATTAGTTGTTTTTAAGATAACTTATTTTCTCTTGTATATTTAGTATTACTCTTTAATAAAGAAAACGTAGGCCTACTTATCCGATTACTCGATTAATTGATAGAAAAAAATGGTAGAATACTCGTTACCTAAAATAATCGACAGCTGCAGCCCTAAACTTTACTGTAGAATGTTTGCGGTTTGAAACTTAACTGGTGCCACTGACTCAGGGGGGTTTAGCTTAATATCTAGTCTCTGGCTATTGTTTGACGGTAGTACTATGAAGTAAACATTAGTACTTAATTGTTACTATTGCGATGTGTACCATAATGACAGTACAGTACTTGGAGTGTGACTGCCCTCAGACTCGTATGTTGCTATCTGTGAGACACACATTCCTGACCATAAAGCTTAAAGTCACATGAAGGTCAGAGGTCAGCCTGACTTCAACAGGCGCTCTAAAAGTATCCAAAGACGATTCCATTTATCCTTCAGGCTAAATCATCTTAATAGCTTTGATTATTTATATTGTGGAAATGTAATGGAAAACATCTCTTAAGTATTCTTTATATCACTCTTTTGAGAAATGAGTGCTACCAAACGAGTGCTTAAAGTCTCACGCTTCACTCCCAGTACTAACCAGTCAGGTAGGGCGTGCCTTAGTTGTCGAACTTTGACCCCTCTAGCGGTGACTAGTGCTTTATGGCTTGTTTGTCAGTGCTCGTTCTCATTTAGTCACACTGTTCCAAATAGTGTCTAAAGCCTTTTGTCAAATGAGTTAATGTAGCGAACAACTAATAACCACTAATGATTCAGGCCTGCGGCTGTTCATTTCCCAACTACAACTGCCAGCATGTGAATCACATGTTCAAAATAGGTTTAGCTAGAGTTTTAATAGTGCTCACTGTGTTAGTTGATGAATACAGCAGCCACTTAAATAAAGTGCAGGAGGAGAGCGTCACACTTGAATATTGATGTCTGTTGTCTGGTGCTAATAGAGATATTCAATGAGGGGAACATTGTGAAATCTGTCTGCATTTAACATGTGGGCAAGAGTTCCCCATCTAGCTGATATCATGTTAGCCTGGATTAGTTAAGCCATGTTTGAAGAATAGGGCCTTAGTGATTGTGGAGACCACAGAAGGTGCCTGACTTCATACTGGCATGAAACCACAATTTGGTTTCTCCACCGGTGCGTATGGGAGGGACCTGTCATCCTGGAACATCAGCGTAAAAAGCTGCATGGCGGGTTGAAGGCATCCTTTGGCTCTCTCCAGTGAAAGCCAGTGTGGCTGTAGCAAACAGATGGGAGGATGACTCAGCCAAACATTTTCCATTGACCAGGGGGGGCCAGGTTTTCTCACTTACACCACATTATGTGTTTTTGTGCAATGCCCTTGGTTCCAATTGGTCTTGTAATGGCAGCCCTGCCCGTGAATTCCATTTTGCCGCCAATGACGTACCGTTTATATTGAGAGGGGTCAGAGGGGTGCAGACTCAGTGCTGTGGTAATTTTCAGCCTGTACCTCTGTGGTATTAATCATCTCCAACAACAAGCTGTGTGTCTATGTGTCCATGAGCTTCTGTTTGTTACCAGTGTTCTTTGAGCCAGTGCAGTTTGTCCATATTTAGTGTATCCTGTCATGATGTTTGAGCTTGGTCCTCTTGACAAATTAATTAAATGTGTTTGCGTTTGCTTGTGTAATTCAGGCAGTTTGGAACATTGCTAGGTGTTTGAGGTTTTTATGAAACCCTTCTCGTTAGACCTTTTTATTATAACTGAAGCTTACCTATACGGCTAATTGGTTCCCGTCCTTGTATGACAACATTTTTAGCTGGATTTCTAATTGTGGTTTGGTTACTTTTAAAGTTCTTTGATTGATAGAATCCCATGTCAGCGTGAGGGTGTGGACTGCACGGCACATTTGCAGTAAACTCTCCATTACAGATTTTCAACATGTTTTTTTAAATATTCATTTTCTGTCTATCAAGTGTTTTCAACCATTAAAATGTTTCATGTTAATCATGAAATGAAAATATGAGACAGGAACCTCATACTCCAGAGGGCATATGGGGAAACAAACACTAGTTCAAGCAGTACCAGTGGCAGAACATAGAAGGTACCAGGTCTCTCCAGTGCCATCAGTCCGTTTTGAAAGAGATATTGTATATTGATGAATTAAAATGCTTAATGCACTTCCTGCAGTTATGAAAGAAGCAAGATCAGAGTTGAACATTTGATATATTCCTTCCCTGCCCTCATCCTGTCCCTCCATCGTCCTCTTCAGTGTTCTACAGTGGAAGCAGACCTCCCTCCTTGGCTCTTACCTGGGATTGTCAGTCGATGTAGACTGCCCCACTAACCTCAGTCTGCGCCGCAAATTGCACTAGCACTTACTCAGCATTACTACCATGTTTTTCAGCAACTCTGCATCTCTGCCTGTCAAAATGAAAATGTAAGTACGTGTGAGGATGTTGCAGTCTATTCTCAGCACTTACGGAACACAGCAGCAAATTTTCCATTCTGTAAATACTGTGCAAATTGAATCTAGGACTTGAATGTAATTCAGTAGTGGACTCCAACTCAAGTTGGCGTGTTTTCAGACTATACGCCACCAAACCAGTATGCACACACTGGCTTCAGGTCTCCTTTCTTTGTCTAATACCATCCACTCCAGATGGACAAGCTTGAGATTGAACTTTACAAGAAATGAACATAATACAACAAATAGAGGTAATACAAAAACACTGTATCGGCACTGCAATCAAGCACATTACATTTTTATAGGCGAGAGTGTATTTAGCAGAGGTGAATGAGGCAGAAAACTGTATACCACATATGCCAAATGTGTTATTTATTTTTGATTGCAAAGACATCATCTTCCCTGACTAAGTGCAGAACCTCATTTTGTTTTGAGTGCGCTTAAAGGGGAAATCAGGTTTATTACAACTTGGATCTTATTTTAGTGGTTTTGGCCATTTCTGTCAAACTGTGCGCACACTAAGGCTGTCTCTCTCTCTCTCATTTTTTTTTTTTTTTTTTAAATATTCCCATTTTGAGAAAGTGACAGGCCTAGAGCATGCCAGCTACAGTATGTCTGTCTGCCTTTCGCCTTCATTTTTTTCTTCCAAACAAGAGTGTTTCTGCCCCAAGTGGATTTCTTAATTTCTTTTTTTTCCCCCCTTAGATCCCAGCAAATCACTTTGGTGAGTCCGATGTTGTAATTTCTGACAGAAATGAACAAAACTATGAAGACAAAAAGGTTGTAATAAACTACAATGATCCTTTAAGGGCTTGTTCTCTAGCACTAATGTACTTTGTATCAACTATGGAAAGCACTGTTATTATGGTGGATGCGGCTTTAGCATGCAGCCCTGTCACAGCCTGAGGGCAGCTTATCAGAGGGATCTTATGAAGAGGATTATTGTTATCTATTGATTTACGGGGACAATGCACTGTCAAACAGAGTGGTTTCTCTTTGACCTCAGACAGTTGCTTTTAGACACAAACAACTCTCACTGTTACCCAGAGACAAAACTGAACCAGTTTCTAATGTCATCAAGACAAAGAGTGCAGAGAAACTGAGTTTTGTAGATTTGCGACTGCAAACAGCATGAGGGTGTTTTATTGTTAGTCTGTAACAATAAGGCAGGTTCCCGTACAATGGAGTGAGAATGTTCTGCGGGGCGTTAAAGCTCACATATTCTGAGAACCTGTCAAGTGAGTTGTTGTGTCATCATGCAGACAAGTTCTCTGATTTGGCAAAAGCTTGTACAGGTTTTGACTGAACGTGAGCTCCAATTGAATAAAGGTCTGTTTTCGTGCTGCTTTTCCAGTATCACTTGAGTATTTTCAAATCATTTAAAATTTAAGCACTAAAATGTGCCTGAATATCGTGCCGTGTCAGTTATCTCTGATATTGAAAAGTGTTAGATTGTTTGTTTATGTTGTCATTAATCTGAAGTGTGTGTGTGTGTGTGTGTGTGTGTGATAAAGCCAGTGCTCGCATCTCATCAGCCACTATTAGGGTGTAGCAGTACCATCACTGAGGCTCCGCTGTCAACATGAATAATTCAGTGTCCATTCTATGCACTGTCTGCGCTTCAGCTTGCAATGATTATTCTTTAACTGAAACTAGTGACGTCTTAGCGGGGAAATGTCCCCTCAGTCTTGATGGTATATGTAGTCCGTTACAGCAATAAATTCCTCAGTGCATGCCACGTTGGCACTGCCAGCAGAGCCCCGCCTGCTGCAGTTTTCCCATATAAAAAGCTAACCGCATCTAGCTGCACTTCTACCGTGGATATCACCACAAGGACCGCTTCGGAACCAAAAGCTTGACCGCTGACGTTACAGCTTTATGGTCGGAGTGTGTCTGAGCGCGCTAGCTGCTGGGTTAGGGCTAATCGAAGTTGCACGAGGTTGCCCTGCAAATAAATTCCTGCAGTTCTATTTTCTGCAGTCTGCATTTCTTTGTCGTCGGCGACCTCATCCAGCAAAAAACTGCCCACGCTGAAATTCATGGCAGCAGAATGATCCCGTTTCTGTTGGCATCGTAGTGCAATTTGAGCAAATGTACCACCGGTCGCTGTGTGTTCTCGGCAGCTCAGGCTCTGGCCGCTCCCCGCCAGCCATATCCTCCTGTAAAATGTATCCTCGTCCAAAACATCTGCTGCACACACACATTTTGGAATGACTGCTTGCAGTTCCCAGCAAGAACTATGTGTGACTGCAGGTTTGATAGTAAAGATGACACCAAATATGACTAATAATTGGAATGGAGTTGCTGCAGTTACTGAATTCACTCACTGCCGCAGCATTATAAATCTACATGGATCATTTCCCAGACTTACATTTGGTGACCTTTGACCTGCTAATGCCCACTGATAACGATAGTAAACTTGTGTCTATTTTATTTTTATTTTTTTAACAGAGTTGACCTTTGATGTAGTGATCAGAGTCTACAATGGACAAAGTTTCATACACCACTTTTCTGGTTAATTATTAAAGGTCAAAGGGATGAATTGAGAGTTAAGTGTATTTGTCTATCAAAATGAATGATGAACATCCCATGATCTTATACAGGCTTTATTATGGAGCTCTGCTCGTAAAAACTAAACTTGGACTGAAATAGGAGACATTGGCATTGAAACATTTGTATTGGGAACATTAATTAATTGTCTTACTGTTTATATATGTTAGTGGTTTTTTCTGTCAGTTTTTGTACTGTATTACACATAATAGTGAATGCGCACATAGTAGCTTAATATTTGTCTACCACGTTGAGCTTGTTCTTGTTTTTAGCCACACTTGCGTCTACTTCTACTTCTGTGAGTGCATTGAGAGCAACGAAAAAACCCTGAGTCAAATTCCTTGAATGTGAACACAATAAAGCTGATTGTGAAAAAGTTGTATTGGCACTGAAAAAGGTTTCACTGAGAATTAAAACATATTTTGATATGTTTTGCATTCTGATGTCAAGTACACGCATCAATGACAATCTTCTGATTTATGTATTTTTTTCGTTATGTCACTTTTTTTTTCAGATTTGGATGGGAGGGGAGGGGCCAAGGAGTGTGTGTGTAGATTAAAATATTGAATCGCATGATTGTCATGAGTTAACTCGCAATTAATCGCACATTTTTATCAGTTCCTTTAAAATGTACCTTAAGTTAATATTTTTCAAGTTTTGAATACTCTAATCAACATGGGTATGGACAAATGTGCATGCTTTATGCAAATGTATCTTTATTATTAGTGAAACCATCAGAGCCTGAAGACTAGACATGTATCAAAGGTCAGAGATGTTTTTCAAAGAAGTTGTTCATATCTCTTAAGCCTAACCTTAAAAATTCTGAATAAGCAGTGATTTCTCTCATTTTAAGAATAGAAATAAAGGCAGCTTTTACTCTGGACGTTTAGTTCAGAAACGGACCTCATGTCATGTGGACCTGGGAGCGCACCAGGGTACCGAACCCGAGACCACCTGGAGGAGCTGCTCCGAGTTCGGCTGCACTCGAACTGTGCTGCAATTCACATGAACAGTGTGAGAAACACGGACTCAGAAGCAGCGCTCTTGTTCAGAACACTAACCTGCGCATTCGTTTTGGCCAATTGTAATGTATAGTTCAATGAAACACATAAGTCGTGATGGTGTTAATAATTTACCTCGGATATGAGCAGAGCGAGCTCGCAGTGTATTCTGCAATTTCTTCAGAGGCCCTTTACAAGCTGCAACAAAAAGCCCCCTTCGTCCAACATACTGACCCGCGGTCAGTTTCCTATCAGACCCTGTGGAGGTTTGGGATCATGTAAGATGCACACAGACGCACCAGGGTCCAACAGAATCGAGTTGCGTGCTGCGTTAATCCCACATTAATAAAATTAGTGCCGTTAAAATGAATGTGCATTAACGCGTTAATTTTGACAACCCTAGGTTAACTTTGAACTGATGTTATGCTGTTCTGGCAGAGGTCCGCTTGAACAAGCTCTTACCTTAGCTAATACGTGACAGCTAGCTAATGTTAGGCTCTCTGTGGAGAAACGCCAGACAGAAACCGATAACTTGCATTTTGAGAGTTCCAGGTGAACTCGAGAAAGCTGCAGCTGTACTGTGAAGCTGTCTAAACCTATCTTTTAAAATATTCTCCTTGAGCTTCATAGATTGTTGTAGCTTTGGGTCATTCGTGCCCATTTCAACTAATAAAGAGATGAGATACAGGTTAGCCTGGTCTTTAATAGCTACATGCATTTACCCATTATGTATATACTGTACAGTGTGTAAAATCAGTGCCATTTCATATGCATAGAGACAGTTAAAAGGTGTTTCAAAGTTAGAGGGCACTATGCCAGGCTCATGCCAAAAACATATTCTGTATATTCTCAAATAATGGCCATAGCCTTCATTTACCTCAGAGGCAGAGACCCAGGCCTTTATTTGGGACAGACTTATACTACAGACAGACCTTATTTTCTAACTTCCCTTGTTCCCCAGTTAAAGCAAACTCAAATCTTGTTCCATGTTTACCTGTTGTCTTCATAGATTAGGTATAATGTCCATTTCCACAGCACTAATTCCATCAATAGTCATGCATGGGGTTCCACCTTCCCTTTTTTGAACGAATGCTGTTAAGCTATTTCTCCACAACTTTCACGTTAAAAGTCTTGCAGCCTTCCCTTTAATGGGGAAAAAACATCAGGAAGTGTTTTGTTGGCGGTAGCTTAACATCGATCAGGATTACGGCAAAGAAGAAACGAGAGGAATTAATTAGAGAATGAAAATATTATTTCTCTTAAAAAAAATAGTCCAGCAGAGTGGTGAATATAACATGAATCCCCCCACCCCACACACCCCAAACACCCCCACCCCCCACCATCCCCATCCCCCCATCATAACCTCTCTA
>WNGW01000038.1:90425-124989 GCA_011952105.1 Coreoperca whiteheadi
GCAGAGTGGTGAATATAACATGAATCCCCCCCCACCCCCCCCCCAATGTTTGTTTACCCAGCCTTAATTAGCAACTGGCCTTTAGTTGTCCGCTAAGCCCCCAGCTATTATTTGAGTCTGTCATAATTTGAGTACTGAATTTACGGTAACCACTGAACCAGAGATGGCTACAATCAAGCAACCCAGGCAGTGAGGTGGCACAGTAACACTCAAGTGTCTATACTCTATCTATAATTTAACCATGGCTCTAAATTGAAGCAGCACGTTTGCATAGCAGCCCCAACTTCGCCTTTAGCACTGTGTGACATGTTACCAGCCTATCTTCTCATGGATAACACTCGATTTTGGTATTAACCAATAATAACGTGATTATCATTTTAGCTGTCAATGTGCATAATCGTAGGAAAAACCTCTGCACGCTGCAATCTGTGCAAGATTAATTTACTAAAGCACGTTTTTGGTCAGGGACCTTTTCAGGCATCAACTAGAAGGTCCCTGACTGAAAGCTTACCTGCGTGGATGCTTTTCCTAATATTCTACATTGTGTCTTAGGTCCAGCTCCTCTCAATTTTTAGTTGGTGAGCCAGTGATCTTTTTATATTGCACTGTGTAAGTGATAAATAACTATCTTGAACACATTTCTCGTAACCTAGCATGACAACACATTACAGAAAAGGAAATCAAAAACTCGTTCCTCTGCAGTTTGATATTAAGGAGACACTGTGTTCCGAAAAACAGGCATTCGAGGTCATCATCTGAGTAAAGTCTTTCTCCAGTTCTATTCTGTCACCGTTGTCTTTGCTTTTCACCCCTCGTTCAGTGCAGTGAATAACCCTGGTTAACACTGTGCCTGCTGACACTGACTCATTCTCAAGCGTCACTACAAATTCATAAATCCCACATTCTGCTTTGAAACCTTTCTGAGCACCGTTATGACACAACTGTGTGTAGACACTTTTGATAAATGAGGAAACATAACCCGAGGCCATGTCAGCTGCACCTTCGGTGGGCGGTGTCAGGACAGTGTGGGCCTTTGTCAATTTTCACTTCACTCCTAAAAGCATTTCCTTTTATTCTGTTTTCCTTCCCTAAATGCCCTCCATTTGTTTATCTCATTACCATTCAACACATTTAGAGTTCAGGTCCAAGTTAATTTATTTATACAACCTTTAATCATAGAGAGGGGCTTTAAAGAGGGGAAACAATCCGAGGAAGGGGACAAGAACAGAATAAATGACCAATCTAGCCATGTATGGAAAAACTCCAGCACAAACTCCACACACAGTAGGTTCTGGGTAGAACATTAGAGTTTAAATAATGTGGCGAGTGGCAGGCAATTAAAGCATATGGGACTGTACTTGGGCTGGTGCCAATGGCAGCATCCATACTGTAACTGGTGTGAATAAATGTGTACATTATTATGACATCATGGTTTCTCCTCGCTGTGCTGATGGAACAGAACATAGTCCATAGTCCAAGTGAACCTGGAGGTCTGGGGCAGTTGCCAGCTTTGCCTGACTGGTATTCCAACCAGTACACCCACCAATACACCCATCCACAACCATTTCAACACTCTAGGATTCTGTTTTGGCACCCCAATGTTCTCCTGAATCTCCAAGGGACGGCCCCTTTCGGTCATCTTGCATCTGCCTCATCTTACCTTCATTTTAATTCTTCATTCAAAGTAAATCAAATGCTGTTAATGATATTTAAAACGTGATCTTTCAGCAGATCACTTTAGAGAATCAATGCTTGTCTTCTACTCTGAAGTCACAGATTGAAAACATTGGTTGAAACAGGATTCTCCTCGCATCACCAAGCAATATACAGCTGCATCAGGTGCTTCTAAGTTGGAGGACAGCAAACTTTCCAAAGGAAAAACAGAGACTGGAGCACACTGATTGGTTTGTAGCCTTTAATTGTGCAGACAGACTAATGTTTCAACACTCCTATCTTCATAAGAGTCTAAATGGACAGAGACATGAAGAGAACAGCATATATATTCAACCTAGAGCAGGTGTAAAATTCTCATGGGATAATTGGTTGAATAGGATTTTAAATCTATTAGATCATGAATGCCAAGGTGGGAATTGCCGCTAGTACTGGCTAATGTAGCTGCAGGTCACTTGCCCCAAGCAGAGGTGAGGAGTGGGCTACAGACGTCTGGTAAGCTCCCTTCTTTCTACCGCCAAACCCCCCAAACCTTTGTCATTTTCAAACTTGTAGTCTTCAGCTTCAACCAACGCTGACTCAAGTGAAATCTCCACACAGCTCCCTCTGGAGCCACAACAGGCTTTATACAACCCTTTTCACATATGCAGTAGAACTCCTCAAGAGCTTTAAACAGACTTTGATCTGTAAAATCGGTGCGCATCCCCTTTAATAACATTACGGTTTCTCTTTATGTGGACCGAATGGAAAAGGATAAGCACCCAGCTGCGTTCCGCACGCGCGCACCAGAGTGAAGGGTTTGGGAACATGTTAGATTTTATAATTCTAACAAGATTAAGGTGAAGTATTTCCGGAACACTACAAAATAACGAGTGGTTACATCGTACGCCATCACTGAGAAGCTGGCATTAGCAAAGTGGAAATCCAGCACTAGCTAAAGAGCTGGCCAACCAGCGCACACTGCAGCACAAAACGTCTAGCCCTTTCTGATTAGGCGAAGAAGATCATTTCATTTGTCGTTTCATTTCAAACACTTCTGTTGCAAATAACGGTGAGTCTCCCTGGTACTAACGTTGTAGTTGAGAGGGTACACTCCCATCCCTAGTTGTGGCCTTCCTGTGAATCGCTATTGAAAAAGTTAGTCTTAATAGCTTCACAGTCCAGTTGGGCTGGTACCATATGCAAATATCAGTCAGAGGCCGGCAGCTGGGGCTCTGACAGCAGGTCAACGTGTCTGCTTTTCAGCCACTGTGCTGTCTGACAACCTGACAACCTCACTGCAGCAAAGGAGGGGGAAAATGTAAGTATTCTAACCACATGTTTCCCCCGCATTGACAGAAGGGTTGATGAATGGATCAATAAAACACGGATGGATAAAAGCTACGTGGATGGATTCATGGATGTGGGAACAAAATTGCGGTGATAAACTTTCAAATGTCTCCAAATGCAGAGCTTGACTAAGTACAAACTGGACAAACACCCATCAGAAACAACAAATAATATAAGAAGTAAATCAGCTGGCTGCTCTGTGTTTATGACCTCCAGTAAAACCAAACACAGGCGTCAAACTGCCTTTTATACTGCCACGGCAGTTGGAGCCATCCATTTTATGGAGAGACTTGAGTGTCTTTATGGCAGTGGGCACAAGTATCTGGCTAGATACAACTCATGAAGCATGATAATGTTCCTGTCAGGAGCTGGTGTTTAGCTGATGTTGAACAAATCAGTTGCAACTACACACCACCCACAATGGTGTCATTTCAACTGCGGTTTTGTGCGCAGGTGTGTGTGTAAACGGCATTTCATGCATAAATACATGCACGTTCTTCCTCTCATTGGAGCTGTAAATGGTAATTCGAATCCATAAATGTCATCCCTGGAAAATAACCCTATGGAAAGTCTGCACTGGCCATTTTACAACACAAGCTTGTATAATGAACACACATAGAACACGACAGATAATGAAATTCATATTAAAATAGGGTTAGGGTAACCTATCAAATCAAATAAAACACTACAGTGTGTCAATAGCACCGAAAAGTGTGCCCCGTGGAGAGCACCAAGGCAACGCTGCCTCAGCCTCATAAAACCCGCCTTTCTTTAGAGTCATCCTCATCACCACTCTTATTTGGATGCAGGGAGGAGTCCCAAAGCAGCTTGTGAATTCCCTTACTGTATTTCATATCAAGCAGGGGCTGCTCTGGATAAATAATCATGATCGATTATAGACAGGTTTCACTCATTATGCCAAAGATCTCTTTGAACATAGCTAAGCCAGTGCCACAAGTCACGGAAGCGTTAAACGTGACTTCCCATTGAATGCTCGTTTAATGCCAATACATCACACAGCTGCTGTCATTAACCTGCATTTGTGTTCACTTTGCCAGACAATGTCAAAGTCACAAATATAGATTTGATCAGCGGCTACTTCCGTTTGTTTCTTACTCGCTCTGTTGTGTGACACCCGAATCAGGAAACATGTAAATGGGTCAGAGTGTATGGCGAACTCAGCTTTATTAAAACACAGCACAGTGGATCACGGAGAGCAGGAGGGGACAGGCGGAGTAACCGGCGTGGAGTGGCTGTCAACCCCCTGTGGGCTCTAACTCTCTCTGGGCTCACTCCTTTTACATGTACATGTTGTCATTAACCTGTATTTATGTTGATTTAGTCAGACGACGTCGCAATTATAAAATGATTGAATAATCCCTGCGGCTAGTGTTTGTTTCTCATTCAGTTGTCTGGCAACAGAAAAATATGAGAACAACTATATTGTGAATTCATGACAACTGTGAGGGGGTGACTTGTTTAATAACTCACCTGTTTAAATGATATTAAGGCTTTAAGTTTTGCATAATTAAGGACGTGGCTGCTTTGAGTGACAGGTGGGTGCCCTCTCAGGTGGCAAGGCGCTAGGCGGCTTCACTGGGCCCGCCTCAGCTCCACCTCTTTGCCTACTTTTGGATTACCCGGAGTCGGGCACTGCCAAGATGGCGAAGGCCGGAGCCGCCGGGAGGCGCCCACTTTGAGCTTCACAACGGCTCTTACAGGAAACCACGTTTCATACAGGCCACGGTTAAAACAGTAACGGGGATCACCCAGAGCAGCAGGGACAGAATGGAGGGTTTTTTTTAGGGTAGAGGGTCTTTTGGTTTTTCTCATCTTGGATTTATATTTAGTTTCTGCTTTCCCATGTGAGGTTTAATGTTACAATTGTCATGGAAAAGATGGCTTTTGTTTGGCACACAAACCCAGAGCTTACCATGCGTGGCACACAGTCTCCCTCCCCCGCTTTAACCCTTTAATGGCAATTAAAGGGTGTTTTAATATTTAACAGCGCTGTTTGCCTGGAAACAGTCCCCTCGTGTCTCCAACATGCCTGGATGTGCAACTCTAGTTGCGTATACCTTAGTTGTAAGGTATACGTGTCAGGCTATAATGGCGTCTGATTTAGCCTAATTCATCTTTATATTTATTATTTGGAATCCAGAGTGGGGCGATTAAAAGTAGAAATATTGGCTATTTAATGCATTTAAACTCTGCTACGCTTCGGTCTGGAGTTACGAAGACAGCCTTCTGTCGTCTCTTACTTTATCTATGATCGCACATTTTGGATGTCAATATAGCTGATGGCACAGCTCTTGTGGCACCAGCATTTATGTTGATTTTGTGTAGACGTCACGATTGTAAAATAATGATTTGCAGCTGCGAGCTGTAATTAGCTACTGTAGGAGTGGTTCTGAGTCGCCAAACGCATTAAACACTGCTGCTCAGGGAAAGCTGTGTGCCTTCATTAGCATCAGCGCAGCGCGCCTGGTGCAGACACAGACTCCATCAGAAGTCTTTGCGTTCGGCACCGCGGTTACCTGAAGGGGCTGAGCTGTCCTGCCCTTCTGCCTGTGTGCCTCATCACCCACCTGCACGTCATCGTCTGAGCCGTTGAACGAAGGCTATCTATTGAACGATACTGCGCTTTTGACGGATGCGGGGGGAAACGCAGAAAATCAAACGTGTTCCGAAAACTTTGATGACACACGAAGCTTTCTGAGTCGATGTGTTTAAACATGCGTGACACAGCGTGATGTCGTATTTATTTTTAAACGTGCGGCAGTTTCGATAACTTGGTGTACAAAAGGCCTTTAGACGCAAGGAAAAGACGCACATGAGGGAAACATGGGTGCAATTAAGAGCCTGGAGGTGTCCCCTCTGTCTCTTATGGTGCCGACGTGCACGCACAGTTTCCCAATGAGTAAGCAAATATTTCCCTGCTCATGGTAATGTTAATTAAAGATCTTTGTTGATAAAAGATGGGATATTTTTATGGGCAGCATTTGCAGTCGTTGCGTATTCTGTGGTTGCTTCCGATTCCGTTTTTATGTATTTGTCATTGTGGATTCAAACCGTAGGCTTAGACTTAGGCTTCTAAGTACATGGAGTTAAGATGTAAAAGACGTTTAATTCTGAGGTAGATGAACAGTGGCAACAGTGCTGCAAAGGCTGGTCATAAGGTTTCATGTCATCTTCCTGTCGGTTAGTTTCAAACTGTAACTGTTCCTCTTATTTCATGGAGTGTGTCTGTGTTTGTTTCTCAAGTCTGTTCCCCTTGACACATTAAACCTCGCTCTTTTATAGCTGACGTTGCTGTTATCCATTCGTATATGAATGGCCTTTACAGCGGTGTTTTTTTCTTGTGTGTAACTCTGAGTTAAAGTCCTTTTTTTTGGGATTGTCACAAACTGGCTCAAGGTATGTAACAAGGAGGGGGTCCACGCAAGATATTTACTTAAAACAGGTATATTTAGTTATATTATGCAGTGAACAGCCTCCAAAACAGTGGGAGGGGCATCAGGGATGTTTCTACATTATACTGTGAAGTCACTGACCATCTTCAGTTACTGGATTTGGAATTCGATGGATCTTTCATGAAAGGACAGTACTGACATACAGTCAATGTTTATGATGTAGAAAGGTTTGCTTCAAGTAAAGCCGATGAATGTGTGACTTAGATATGTTACAGTTCATGAATTGATTGTTGTGTGTGGAAAGTTTTGGTTTTGTCGCAGTCTGATCCGAAGCACTGACTTTGTATGACTGCCAAAACTTTAAGTAAGTGTGACCTGCTTAGTGTTAATAGTTAAAAGGCGGTTCAGTTCAGTTTATTTCTACAGCCCAATATCACAAATCACAATTTGCCTCAAAGAGCTTTATAATCTGTACAACATACTACACCCTCTGTCCTTAGAGCCTCGATGCAACTAAGGAAAAACTACCCAAAAAAAAAATAATTTTAACAGGGAAAAAAATGATAGAAAGCTCAGGAAGAGCAGCAGAGGAGGGATCCCTCTCCCAGGACGGACAGACAGGAAGTAGATGTCGCGGGTACAGAGAAGATTCCAATAGAATATACAATTAGAATGATAAAATGTAGATGGTACAGCATTAATGAAGAGCATGGATCCAGAACATTCGAACATAAAAGCAATGGACTACGGCGCGTTTATTTTGGGCTTTTACGAGTCGTGGCCTCAGTGTAGAGCTCGTCAGACAAGCATTCACTGGTCCTGCTGTAACAGCTGTCTGGTAAAAATGCACTCCCTGAGGTTTATCAAAACCTGCAAATAACATGGCCGAGCTGTGCTGTGGTGCCCTCTGAAGACGACGGAGATCGCAATAAGGGCAGTAATAATGATAGTAAAACCGGTACACTTGCACATCTCTAGTGTATTATTAGATTGGTATTTTAAATTGATATTGATGTATTAATTCATCTCTGTGTAACGATTGAGTTTTAGCTTTAAAATGAATCCATTCTTAATGTATTTATTTATTTTTAATTATGCGTTTTTGTGGTGCTGCTGAAGAGCACATTTCAGACAGGATCTTTGAGCAGTATCAGGGCTCCCTTTGTCAAGAAGCCCACCCCTCTTACTACACAATCAAGTCCACCCATCCCCCATCTTGCCCAAAACCACTCAGCATGCTCAAAGGGCAAGTATTAGAATGGGCTGAATACATTTAGCCTTTAGACCTGCACAATTCCAGAGCCGAGGTCACGACTTGTTCATGGAGAGTCATCAGGTACCACGAGTCCTCGGTCCAGCACCTCGTGCACCACTGCGAAGAAAGGTTTTCTGATTGATTGACAAGTGGTCACATCTCTGCTGGACTTCTCGAGCACCTCAAGTGATTGACCTGTGATTGTCCAGAACTCTCTGTGCTGTCTTCCTTTTTTTTTTTTACTCTTTTCATCTCCCCTCATCAATTTTCTCTCACTCGTCTCTACTCCTCACCCCTTTCTCAGATCATCGTCATTCCTACGTTCTTGCCCCTTCCTCACCATCCCTGGTCTTTGTTCCTTTCCTATCCACATCATTTCTCCGTAGCTTTATTTTGTCATTTTTTTTCTCTTTTCCGCACCATTCTCAATAACACCATCTCACCCGTGTTAGTCGTGAAGGTAGACACACATCTATGTGTGTTGGTTAACACAGTTATCAACTTCTTAATGCTGATTCTTTGAGATGGAAAATGGATTTAGAAATACCAGTAGGATGTAGTTTGTCATTTTAACTGTATTTTGTTCAAGGAATAGATTTTTATAGATTTTTCAGTATTGATTTCCCGTTTTCCTTGCCATTTAAATGTGGCATTGTAGGAGTTGCTGGGATTAACAAGACTGGTAACTTCTCTTTTGGCTGCACCTGCGAAGACGCCGCCCGGCGATGGTGTCCTGGATAAACAGCAGCCTGCCTGCGCAGTCAGTCGTGGCGGCTACTGAGCGGCGGCCCAGGCGTTTCCTGCCTCGCTGAAGCTGCATGGAGAGCGGCACGTCTTGGCTTTGGACCCAAACCATGCGTGGTAGTAGCACAGGCCAGTGTGTTGCCGCCGTGGACTTGCTGCTGCGGCGGTAATGACCGATGCATCCCCTGGGTTCGATGACGTGGCTTGGGCCGGGACTAGCGCAGCCGCACAGTGTTGCAGTCAGGGATAGGGGTGTTGGCCAAAGCAGCCCATACCCGAGAAGGCAGCTGCTGCAGAAAAAGCTGGCTGGACCGAAAGTTTGTGTCTTCCCAGTTGATCTAGCATTTTAACCATTAGCTCAGACGCTCGAGGCCTTGCAGAGAGAAAAGCCAGTTCAGCGTTTAAAGTGTAAAAGTCTTTAAAAGGTGCGCTTTATTAGTTGCGTATTTATCCTGCTCTGAACACAGGGATAGTATTTACAGCTAGCTATCTGCCCGTAGCATTTGATTAGTTAATCAGACATAGCGCTAGCTGACTTAGCTCTTACCTGATGTGAAATGTTTAGCACACACACGTGTGTGGAGATGCAGCGTCCCATAGCTTCCCGTTGTCTTCCCTTCATATAGCCCGCAGCCATAGAGCCCTTCTATCAGGATCTTTTTAGGACACGGCAGGTTTATTATTTGTTGGTGCAACCAACTATGCTGCAAGGCTTTGGTATAGTTTTAATGCATTTAGCCGGTTTGTTTAAAGTGTTTCCGCTGGCGTGGGGATGAGGGCCCACTCTGGATGACGCCGGTCTAGCGTGTGCTTACCCCCCCCCGATACACAGCGTGACCAGAACTACCCAGTACGTGCTTAACACCCCCTACCAAACATGATTTGTTAAATGATGTCCTTTGGTCCATGCAGGGTCCATACAGCATTACATTTCAAAGACGTCAAATGTGGTATACAGTATATTCTTGCCGTGTTTTGTGTGTGTGCAGGCGGTTGGTGTCCTGTTTCTGTCCTTCCAATTCTTTCTCTCATTCTTTCATCTTTTATACCTCATCACTTCTTTAGGAAATCCTTAGACATGTTCCAAGTACTATCCCAATTCAAAGTCCACATCTAGCCAAGTAAACTCTGAATGCCTGGAATATTACTTGTTCTGCCAGGATAGGCTACTTTGGGAGCCGTGGACTCTGGGGGATTGCACATTAACCTGCGGCAATGACGGAGGACACCCAAACCGACAACTTTTCTCAATTTCATTCTACAACAGAAGACATTGTAGCTTCTAGATTTCGAATATGTTTTACTCCGACGTTTTTTGGCGATGTGAGTTCCCGCAAGCTAGCTCTTGCTAGCACGGCATCTATTGAGAAGACAGGCCAGTCAACATCTATGGTTTTTCTGGTGAGAACAGCAGAGATATGGACTCAGGTCACAAAATTTCATAAGATTTGCAACTCAGATTTGACTTTATCCGTGACTCCTGACCAAGCTTGGACTTTAGCCTTTGGCTTGGAAGGACTTGATATCCTCTCCGTGAATCCTGTGGTAAGGCACAGATCACAGTCAAGTGCCCCCCCCCCCAGTGTGTTGGTAATCAGGTGGCAAGCCTGGCCCGGCACAACTGTGCGCACTTGGATGCGGGGTGGAGTCAGGAAGAATACATTTCCATACATTATAGGTAGGCGTGTTAGAGGTTGTGACAATCATGGCCCTTCACATTCATTACTTCCATCCTCTTTAAGCACAGGCCTTTCCTCCCTGCCATGATGCACAGTTTAGGAGCCCTGTGGAGAGGAAACTACTAACTATTGTTTTGGACGTTTCACAAAGTTTCAGATATGAATATATACATACCGTATACGCCAACTCAAATATGCTATCAAGATGACAACTCTGCATCTGCAGTTAACTACCACTGTATTGCCATAAATAAAATGAATTCCAAAAAAAACCAAAAAAAACCCTTCCTACCCTTAGCTTTGTATACTGTGCTGGGCTTTAATCAGACTCGTTTTTTGATGCACTTATGCTTTTTGTTACCTTGTGTTGTTATATTGCTTCCATTGTCTTCCTCATTTGTAAGTCGCTTTGGATAAAAGCGTCTGCTGAATGACTAAATGTAAATGTTTATTTCCGAACTATTGCGCCCGCTCGACGAGTGAAACACGTGACTAAAAGGCCCTTTGTCATTGGCTGAGGGTGAAGCCCTGAACTTTGTGAGAGCTGTCCTTTCAAAATAAAGGCCGAAATTTTTTATTTTTTTAAATCCAAGCCATTTAAAAATTAAATCGTGAACAGCGTGAATCGAGATCGCAATTTAATAACGATTTATCATGCAGGCCTAGCACACTCTGTACCGAGAAACACCTGTTTTGCCTGTTTTGTCTTCTGGCAGCTTTAAGGACACCGTGTTGGGATTCGTGTAAACATATTGTAGTTTTTATCACAGCAAATGCATTATTGACTGAAGGTAAGAGTAACCACAACCTTTATAGTCAGGTAGGCATAAAGCAACTCAGCGCACTCTGCGTTGGCTCCAGTAGAAGGAGGCCACTTCCCATCACTTGGTCCAAATTATTAAAAACGTGTGATATCTTTGCAGTACGATTGGTAACGGAAATGAAAGTGCACGGTTTCTGATAACCATGCCTAAAACCCTCGGGACCTCAGCTGACTTGTTTTGCCCTTTTATCGTGTTTGATAAGAGAGTATTTTGGAAACGTCTTCTCTCGTTCTTTTTTCTCTCCCTAGTCCATTTGTCTGGGGACAGAGGCATTATTCTCTATTAGAAAGCTTTTCGTCTCTGGAACACAGCTCGCACAAATGGAGATAGTGCCTCGCCTGTCACCTCCGTTCATTTTACATAAAAGCTATTGTATTCGAGCTTTTAATAATGTGTTGTTGTATTATCCAGCCTTGTCTCTGCTCCCTCTTTGAAGACAGTCATTGTTAGTCAGGGGATTGTTAGTCATGCAGAAGCTGCTAACACGGGCTGATAGGAAGAGATGCAGGAAGGCATCATTCTGGCTCTAATAGATTACTTAACAAAGCCTACTTAGCAAAAACACGTTATTCCATTAGGAGCTATTTGTGAAATTCATTCTTATTGTTGACATTAACAAAAGGCAGTGGCCCCTGGATTCTTTGTCTAGTTTTAAAGGGGTACTCCAGCAATTTAGCATTGCACTTCCATAAAGCTAGAGGACTTGCCAGAGTCACAATTGTTGCAGAAGCCAAGATATCCTAAATGTTAGTGGCTTGGTCACCCCCATGAAATAGTGCTTTCTGTAGTGTTGTAAAGTAGGAGGAGTTTTCCCCACTCTAAATTCCCATTTCATTTTTAGTTATACTGTATATCCTCAATGCCCCTCAACAGGGAATAGGCAAGTTTCCTTGATAATGTAACAATACTTTAGGGATATGTTATGACATTACCATTTAGCCATCTAGCAGACGCTTTGATCCAAAGCGACTTACATATGAGGAAGACATTGGAAGCAACTCTAACAACACAAGGTAACAAAAAGCATAAGTGCACCAGAAAATAGTCTGTTAAAGCCCAGCACAGAACACAAAGCTAAGGATAGGAAGGTTTTTTTGTTGTTTTTTTTATGAAGAGAGACAGAACGAAAGAAGAAGTCAGTGATGGTCAGTTAGGTGTTGATGGAAGAGATGCGTCTTCAGGTGCTTTTTAAAGCAGCTGTGGCTTGGTGGCAGAGCGATCGCCTTCCTGAATGCAGGAGTTTTACTTGTAACAAACGCTTACTTAGTGTTCATCACTTTAATGTTGCGGCTGGTAACACTGGGGCTCATTTTAATGACTTTGTATGCTGCCGGGTAGCTTAATCTGTGATATTATATCATCATTTATATTTTGTTTTAATCATCTAAATCTGCAAAGTAAGTAAAGCTATCAAATAAATGTAGTGGAGTAAAAAGTACAATTTTTCCCGCTGAAGTGTAGTGGGAGTAGAAGTGTAGTCGCATGAAATGGAAATACTCAAGTAAATTACAAGTACCTCAGAATTGCACTTAAGTACAGTACTTGGCCACCACTGCTGGATGGCTCTGAATACTACAGATCTCATCAGCTTTGGCCTTGGCTGCCATGGAGTAGGAGCCAGTCCGAGGCACTTGTGTTACATTACACAAGTGTTTCTACATGCTGAGCAGTATTCCTCATGAATAGTACCTTTACGTTTAAAATAGGTGAAGTTCCTCTTGAAGTCACTGTCTCTAAAAGCATGTTACTATTCATCGGCAACTTGTTTACAATACCCAGCAAGAAGCCCAGATTGTGTACTGTTTTGCACCTAACAACCATCATTATATGGTTTCTATCAAAGGTCTCTATTTTACTGATTTCCCCCATTGTTTCTCAAGTACAAAATGGAGTCATTATACTATAGGTATGGTACACTCTGATTTATTCCAGCATCCTAGCTTAACACTGTCGACTTTGCACACGTTCCAGTTTCATTTCAAGACATTCCTTCTATCTAGTTACATATGCATGTCGGCACTCTGATGTGTTAAAGGTTACATAGACTCTACCATGTCCTCTGTTTGCCCTGATTAAAGGGGCACCAAGCTGTGTAGGCGCAATCAATTAGATTTGGCTATCAAGATTATCAAATGGCGCTTTTCCACTACACAGTACCAGCTCGCCTCAGCTCGACTCGACTCCACTCGGTTTGGTTCTCCACTTCGTAAAAGTTGTACCTGTACCTGCTTCATGGTACTTTTTTTCGTACCACCTCCGGCGAGGTTCTGAGCCAGCTGAGGCGATACGAATGTGACCTGAAAACACGCACTCTTCGTATTGAAGAGAAATGATAGCCAATTAATTGATTGAGTCTCATAAAATACACTAAACTATCAATTTAGGAACTCACTAACTATAACCAAAATGACCATGAATAGCTAGTAGGTGAAGGATTTTGAACTTAAACATAGAAGAGGTTGGGAAGTGATTCACTCTTGTAAAGCAGTAAAGGGACTAGCATAATTACACAAGCATTTATTTAAAGAGATAAACAAAGACAAACAAACAATATGAAGACTAACTCAATACACTAAACTACAGGTCACAGGTGTGTGTGTGTGTGTGTGTGTGTGTGTGTGTGTGTGTGTATGATGGCTGCTTGGATGTAAAATGGGGTCAAAATGGCGGCGAGGCCCTGTTGGTTAGAGAGTGGCTCTAAGGGGCCAAACCAGAGCTGTATCTGTGTGTGACCTGCAAGCTAACAGTGCCACGGTTAAAGGAGTCGGTCAGCATGCAAAGACTGTGTGGAGTATAGCATGAGCTAACATCCACTTAGCGGTGGCTGCCAGATTAACCTGACAGAATGAAAACCCATCAATAAAACTCCTCAGCACATGTACATCATTCAACTAAAGAGTTCTGTACTTGAGCTATGCTAAGTACCCTGTTAAGCCATGCTAAGCCCAGTGGTGTTACCAGTCTGTGGGGAGCGAAGGGGGGCGCTGCTCTGTTAGCCGGCGTCCGTCTGTCGTGTAAGGGCGACGGGGGGAGAATCGTGGTTCCGTTGTGGAAATCGTCCGTTACTCAGTGCCCTTTGTGCGGCGCTCGTCTGTTGTCCTCCGTGCAGTTAGCTTGACGCTAACTGGCTCCGACAGCCACAGCTCTCTGTTGCAGTGAGGGAAGCCAGGAGGAAGAGAGAGGCCGCTGGGTCCCTTCGTTAACCTGGTGCCCTCCAGGGTCGCAGGTTAGACTGACCAACAGTAGCTGGAAGCTCGTCCCGTGGGACGAGTTCACGCCTACGGGGACTCTGGGAGACTGAGTTCCATGGATCTCGGGATTGTGGGACAACAAATGCAGTCTTTTAATCAAAGTTCACTTAAAATCACCCACATGGTGGAACTTATCTGTTGAGTCCCAAACTACCCTATCTCATTAAAAAAGACAAATCTTGGACGAACTCTAGCTCATGTTCCTGCTGAGGCTGAATGCCCTTATTGCATGGCCTTTGGACAGAGGCATCTGCCAAAGGGAATGTAATGTAACACCCACACCTACTCATACATTTATTTAACAATGGATTCAACATATGCCGCTTTAACTTATCTCTATTATATCATGAAAAGTGGGATGTTGGGTTATTCACCATGAGCTGTTGTTGAAATACCCTGTGTTGGTTTAAGTCCTTACCAGTTCTGCCACAGAAGAGGGAACTGCACTATAACTATATTCATGATGTTTGCATAATGAACTAAATCAAGTATGTAATGATGTCAAAATATGTCACAAGTGTCGCTGACTATGTTAAAGGCAAAAACATTAACACTATCAAGCACCGATATGATGCAAGAGCTCTAAATACATAGTAAACACAAAATAGTCATTATGTGCCACTCTGAATGAATATAACTAGCATAATAGCAGCAATATCTGCTTTAACACATCTGTTAATTGTGTTGAAGCAACTTGCAAATTGTAGCTTTCTAACAAATAATGCCAATGATAGGATGGCTAGACTAAGAGGCAGCTTCACTAAACTACTCATCAAATATATTCATCATATAAAGGCTATATTATTTGAGATGTTTAGAGTTCCGGAAAGAGTTTAGTGATCAAGCATGTTTCACACACAGAAGCATTTTAAAGTGCTTTACATAAGGCATGAACGAAAAATCTATAAGAAATGCAGCACAGGATACGAGGATAGAAATATGGGCCATGAGACATGAGGGCCAGCCAAAAGGTCCTGATGGCCAGCTGATGTCTTTGTCGTGTCTCTCCACAGCCTCCTCCCCATGAAGCAGGGAGTTCTGCTGGGTCAGTACATGGGAGCTTTCAACCTCATGGACAAGTTCAAGGGACGCTCCAGGAAACAGGAGTGAATGAAGAAAGGGGAGAATAAGAAGTGAAGGATGACCAAAATGGAAGGAGACAACGAAGTATTAAACCCATCCATGTAAACGCCTAATTTAATCATAATCTTCCCAGTGTACCGGTGTTGGATTTGAATTCCACTCATTTCAATGGTTCATTGTGTGAATGGACATTAGTCTCACTGTATCTTGCACTGTATGATTCAGGTTTTTAGCATTAATCTCTTGAATGTACTTGTTTTTAATTTACATTATCATTAGCAAAATTAAAACGTTATCTTATTAATGAGAATTTGTAATTCAATAGAAAATACATGTTGCCACAGATTAACAGGCGATAGAAGGACCCCTCCTGATGGATTATGGGAATTTTTATGTTTAGATGTTGGTGTCATGAGGCTTAAATTCTTCCCTATTACATTTAAATGGGGGTTTTAAGGCACACCTTTTTAGAGTTTTGTTGTTAATCTGGCTCAGTGTTTTACAGTCGAAGTACTTTTTCATTAGAAACCAAGCGCCTGGGCCAAGCACTTATACTCAGGAACAGTGAAGCCTACTAAAAGGGTTCCTAGGATATCCGACACCTAACCTTATAATGTTTGGTACCCGATGGTCCAGACCACTCTCGTGTGTTCAGACTGAACAAATTCAGCCAATTTCACCTTGTGTCATTAGCATGACTTTGAAAACTTGATTGTTTTTGAAGTCCGTCTTTATTCACAGCAAAGGTTAAGACGTTGGCGGGTGCTAGCTAGCAACGTACTAGCATGCTACAGCTAGCTGGAGACACCTCCTACTTTTCTTCATGTTTCCATATATTCATGAATTGGAGTAAGAATGCCTCGAGATGAGCACAAATGGTTAGCTCAAGGTGAGACGTTTTCAGCTCGTGAGGGTGCGCGTTCGCCCGGGTTTGCTCCGGATAGGTCGTGTATGCATTATGTTGTGACTGCATACAAACCTTTGTACTTGTTCTGGGATCTTAAGCACACTTTTGAAAAGGCTTGTGTCATCTTCTATGCAAATGTCAGAAAAATGTGCTTTGAATTAGTGGCTAGATGGAAGTAAGAAGCATCCTTAGTTTCCTCATGAGTAAGGTCACCTTCAGCTACATCCACTAACTTTATCTTTCCTACGTTGGTATTCCTCTTGTTATTTCAGGTTACTTAGATCATTCTAATTAGAAAAGCTTCAAAATTGGTTTACTAGCAACACACAGTTGTACGTTAAGATTACAATAATGCCTGCTATTTTACCATGATCATTGTGTTAGAAAAGCCATAGGGAGCAGGCAGACAGAAAGATGATTATTTCCTGTGGATGAAAACATTTTCAATTCAGGAATAATTTGAAGAACTTGTTTGAAGTATTAATCATTTTTATTTCACTCAAAATATATTAATTTCCACATAAATTTTAATGGTCCTATCATTATACCTATTAAGCACATGTACATGTGTGTACCATGTAACACTCAGAGTCTGTAATGGTGATATTATAAAGATTGTAATACATGTGTCTGGGTACATATCACAGCTCTAACTTTTAATTTAACAATGTGTCGTGTAATTTGTAACTGCTTGCCATCATATAAGTGTGTGTGTAATTTGTAGAAGTTTTCATATTGAACACAAATTTTGTAGAAGACAGCTTAAACGGGGTCCAGTGTGCAGGATTTAGTGGCATCTAGCAGTGAAATTGCAGTTTGCACCCACTTGAAAACCGCTCGCCTCACCCTCCCCTTTCAAGCGTGCAGGAGAAGCTATGGTGGCCGCGGAACTCGCAAAAGGCCCTATCTAAGCCATTGTTTAGTTTGTCTGATCTGGGCTACTGTAGAAACATGGCGGTGAAACATGGTGGCCTCCATGGAAGGGGACCCGCCCCCTCTGTAGCTATAAAGGGCTCATTCTAAGGTGATGAAAACACAACGATTCTTATTTTCAGGTGAATATACACAATGAAGACATACTTCTAAATATTACATTCCATTTCTGCCAATAGAGCCTCCTAAATGTTCCACACTGGACCTTTAATTACTGATGTATCTATATAAAATGGATTGCAATTAATAGAAAACACTTACATAAACAGTTAAATGACTCACAAATAAAGTACTGGACAAATAGACAAAAAGAATGTCAAATATGTGTCATGGTTTGAGAGTTTGGTTAAGTATTTCCTGATTTATTTTGTAATGTGTTAGGCCAGTTTTACTTCCTGTCTGGTGTGGATTGGTTTCCCTGCTTTGATTGGTTTCACCTGTGTCTCGTTGTCGCCCCTCTGCTGTGTGTATTTAAGATTTCGGTCTGTGTTCTTCCTTTGTTCTGTGCCAGTCCACAGTGTTGGCTGAGCTACCGGTTACTCTACATTAAGTGAAGTTTCACTACACTGAAGCTGCCCCTCAGAGAAATCTAGCACGCTAAGCTACAGCAACATGGCAAAGGTAGCCCATTTTTCTTTTTTTTACATTTAACCAAATTCATTCCAAGTCAATGCTATCTCAGTGATCAATAAAACTGTCAATATGCTAGTGTTTGCAGACTGCACTGACGTGATGGTTAGCTTGGTTGGCGAGGGTTGTTAATGTGTAAACTCAAGCTCGCGTGTCTGCATTCCGCTGCAGCAGAGACGTCGTAGGCCTCAGCCCGAGGACCGGTGCTCAAGTTTATTTGAAATGCTTAAGTGAATGTAACGTTAGCTTGTGTGGACGCAACCACACGACTTGATCAATATTAGAGCTACTGAAAAGCGATTTGATTCAAAAAGCAGCGACGCTACCAAAACGGTACGGAGAAATGTAGTTTAAAGATCTTTACATTTTAGCCAAATATGGAGGTGAATCTATACTAGATGTCTTCATATTGTGAGTTTCTGCTGAATCTCAGCCTCGATCAACCTGACACGGTTTCAGGTCTGCCTCGTCAGAAGTACATGGCCTTAGCAGCTCTCGCTGACGCAAGATTCGCTACATTTTCATCGCAAGAAAAGAAAATGTAGTGTGTGCAAGTTGCTGTAACAGCCTATGTTGATTAACAACATTTGCAGGTCCATGTTCATTAAACTGTATATGGATAATTAAGTAAACTTTTGTTTGACTAACGCCTGGATTGGTCAGATCCCTGAAACCGGCCTAAAGTGTATCTGAAGCAGCTGTCAGGTTTATTTCCTGGATCATGACCAAAGCTGTTTTGTGTAGCCCATACATGAAGTCATTTTCAAAATGCTCTCCTTTAACCCTATGATCTGCAAAATATGATTCCATGAATAAACGTGGAGGTTACTGAGAAATCATCGAGATCTCTTAATAATAACCTTTTTCAATAATGAGCTGAATAGAAAGTTCAACTAAATGTTTCTGTTATCAGACCCATGAAACCAGAAACCATGGCATTCAATTATAACAATTTGATGGCGATTTGTCACTGAACATTAAAGTGTACGAAAAATCATAAATAGCATCATAAATAGATATTGTCAAATGTGTTGAGATCATTGTACCCCTGCTTTGCGTAAACTGTTTTCGTGCACGGTTGATTTTTTTTCCATGTCGGAGTTATGCCTTCGTGGCTGCAACTCTTCCATGAAGACCACTTCGATAAGAATTGCTGATTTGAAGGCAAAGGGTAGTAACACCAAATATTGATTTGATTTAGATTTTCCTTTTGTTCGCTCACTTTGTTCACATTTTCTAAATTGATTAAACAACTATTATTAGTTATATTTTTGAAAGCATTCTTAGTTTACAGCATTTCACACCTGCCTAACTCTTTTGCACAGTGCTGTATATGTAGCCTTGTAGCCTACTGAGTTTGTCTTCGATAATATGGCAGAGTGTCCTGGAATGTCTGAAACCATGCACAATCTGCATAAGAATAAGAGCAGTGACAGTTTGAGAAGAGGGTCATGAGAACAGCACCGCAGCTGGCCCACGGTGTGGAAAGGCAACAACCTCCAGACCATGTCAGTTACTGAACTGTTCCCACACATCCAGCACTGCAGGCTCCAGAGGCTCTCTGGGACACTTTACACAACATCGTACTGACAGCCACTGCGTTTTGACATCACGTCTGCACGGTATGGCTTCTTTTTAAAGGCAGGGTATAAAATGAATTCAGTGTTGTTTCAAAGAAATCTGGACGTGAAAGACGGACCCGCTAAGCTCCTCTTTCTGTATGTTAGTATGTAACGTTCTCACTGTTTATATGTAATGCTAATCTTATCGCAGTACTAATAAACATTGTTTCTTTCCAATTGTTGATGTTTGATGTTAAACAGTCCTATGATATATTTGTGCTTAAAGTAATCCAGGTTTATTGGTCATTTGTGATAAAATATATCATAGTGAGGCACAGTTAATAAATACATCTAATTTTACTAAAATAACTACACCCAGGGGAAACACTCTTGTGCTGCCATCTAGTGGTTGCTACATGCTCTGTCCCCCAACCTGTACAATGCCAAGGCAGGGGTAATACCCCGGCCACACGGACAGTGTGCCCCTTCATAATGCCCCTTCTAAAATTTGCTACCCACACAGCCAGTTTGACATGCCCTGTTTTGAGCTGGCCATTGGTCCTTGCCTCTGTGACTCTTTCCCACATATTCTTTATAATTTTCTGAAAATATTGTTTAATATTACTTCATATCTTACTCTCATTTTTATATGTATGGTTTCTTCTATGTTTATCGTTAGGCACCAAAATACCAAAGGAAATTCGTTGTATGTGCAAAGCTACTTGGCAAGAAAGCTGATTCGGCTTTAAAACAGACATGGACCTACAGCTATGCGTGAATACGCGTGTTTTAAAGTTTACCAGGACATTGCTTCATAGTGTTTGCTAACTAAGAAACGTACATATTAAGTTTATAGCTTGTTGTGAGACTTTCTTAGCGCGATGCCATGAAAGCAGCGCACACATGGTATTCTTTTTCCTGATAATGCTAATGTTACATTGTAAACAACACATCCGCGTTGAAATCATAGAGATAAACTGAATAAAAAAACCCCGCTGTCAAAAAACTTTGGATTTTACAGTACGCCAATAAGTCGTAATAAGCTAAGCTGTACTTTGTTTCAAATTAGAGCGAAACTAGAAATATGTTCTTTATTAGACAGTTAACAAACACAGTTATACCCTAATTAGACACCATACACCTCAAATATGCTGTAATTAGAATCCACATGCCATATTAGATTCAAAACATACTATACAATTATACCAAATTATACTCGAGTTAGAAACCAAATCTCACCACATCAGGGGAGACGTGCGGCCCAAGCTAACATTTTACGATTGGCATGTTCACTAGCGGGGTCAACAACCATTTCTGTGCTCCCGGCGGGCACCGCTTTTGTAAAAGCGAGACAAACTCTCAAAGCCCTACTCATTTTACTCTTCGACTTGAACTAAAAATATCTCTCAGCGTCAGCTATCAAACTATGTGAGGTTTTGACACACTGCCAACCTCATGTCCAGGAAAAAACGAAGAGACCTGGGGACGCGGCTTGTCGTCCCCTGGAATGAATGGTTTTGGTTTACAAACCAAAGTCATCAAAGCCCCAAAAGAGAATAAAATAAAATACAGATACAATCTCAAATTATAAAACACCCTAAAACAAACATGTACAATCGCATTAATGTGGTCACAATAATTTATGTGCGCCACACTGACACACAATTAGACACCGTTTTACAAGATCAAATACAGTACCATATCAGATCCAAAATATGTACAGTTTGATGCTATTCTACCCATACTACTAAATTATGCTTTATTAGACACCACCTTTAATGCTGCCAACATACATGGGCCAATGATCGCTTAATTAGACAACACAGGCTGTAATTAGACAAATTTAATGCCATATTTTATAGTCTTTATAATAGTCCGACAAAGGACAGAGTTCAGAGGACAATACATTTTATTTGGCCTTTATTTAACACAGTTTCACTTTCTTACAGGGTCATTTGTCGCTCATTAGAAGAAAATTGTGAAGTCAAACCACATCGGGTCACACCTGGTCGCTAGGACCTCGTAGAGCCACGGACTCCCGTGGCGTTTGTAGGTACTAATGCATACTCCCAAACCAGTTACGACAGCAGAGCATTTAATGCTGTGCCACTATCTAACCCCATTAACATTATGAAAGCTGCCAGGGCCTTGCATCTTTGCTTGAGTCTGGTGCTTCACAGCGGGGATGCTGGGCTGTTCCACCTTGTCGCTCGCCTGGCAACTAGCAAATAATGTGCATTGATTAATGACCTTGTCAAAATATTTGTTGAAAGTACGCAGTGGCGGCTGGTGGGAAGTTTTCTAGGTCGGGCTGTGCCACATCCAAACACTTTCAGTCGACATCCCAGTATGATTTAATGCAAAAATGTTAATGTATCAAAAAGGAATGACTTCTTTGTTGAGGAAACCAAAAGCGTAAAGGTAAAGAGCAGGTACGTAATCATGAAGTGAAATGTATTTACATCTGCTTGATGCCGGGTTATTCACTGTCCATTTGAAGCGCTGCAGATGGTGTCAGCGGTTGGTAATGAACTCAAAAAACCACTGTCGGATGTTACTGCTGGTGTCGATGTAACTTAGCACAAGCACCAGCTGGCAGAGGGTGGAAATGTCAGTCGTCTCGTCTGCTGGAATGGCGATAACATCGGCGCTCATTACTTCCTCCAGAATGTATTTCTTTAGCACTGGCAGCATGCAGTCCAGCAGCTCATTTTGTATTGTCTTTGATTGCCTTTAAAAATGGTAAGTTAGCTGTCAAGGTGCTCTTCCAGCACATAATGACAGAATGATCCATATCCTGTGGTGTCTCTGCCAAAGTTCTCTTCACAAACGGATACTGGAGGAGAGAATTTACAGAGCTGGGGTTGGGTCTTGGAGATGTAAGTTAGCGATCGCGCTCGCCATTGTCATGTAGTTGAAATGACTCCTTTAGAGGTCCTGACCTTCTTGGGCTTGCTTGGGCCGATACAATAATCGTCCATCTTGGATTAGATTTTAGGATGCTGATTGGCCAAACAACTCTTCAAATACCATCTCACACACACACACACACACAATAGATAGTGAATTAGCAGTGTTATGAGTCGTTGTTTAATTCTGCTTGTGTCGGATCCATCAACCAGCCAGCACGTATTTTAGTGTAACGTTATGGTTATGAATACATGATTTGCTGAGTAGCAAATGTTATATGAACATGGGGTTACATTGTATAGGGTTAAAATGAGTTGCATCCCCTCTGTAGATATAAGGATTTAAAATAGAAACATTTCAAATTGGAACAGAAAACCCGGTGGAGCTACGATCCAATCACAAGGACGCGTCGTAGTAACAAGCTGGCCAGTCACAACACAGTAGGGTGGGACTCAACACAAAACGGGTGGGGGGAAAAAAGAATGCCCTTGAAACCATGATCAGCATTCAGCTTAGTGGTGTGCTGATCTTGTGATTGCAGTTACATGAGGTAGGTGTTTTGGGAACCCTCCTAGCATGCACGGGAGAGATTCATGGACAAGTCTTATTTTATGTGCGTTCCTGCAGCGTTACTGGATTGCTGTCGGGACGTAAAGAGAACAAATATAACAAAAAATGCTTGTGAAATACATTACCTGCCCTAGCTTTAACCATAACCATCTCTAACCTGTTACCTCAACCGAACCATTTTTTTGAGCTCGGTGGGATCATTGCACAGTACAGGACAAAGCGCTGCCTGCTAGGCCGACTTAAGGGCAAAACAGTTCATCAAGAACCTTCTACTTCCTGGCCAGACACACACAGAGAATAATAATCAATGCAATTCAATTCAATTCAATTCTATTTCTACAGCCCAATATCACAAATCACATTTGCCTCAAAGGGCTTCACAATCTGTAACATACGACACCCTCTGTCCTTAGACCCTCGATTCGATTAAGGAAAAACTACCCAAAAAAACCCTTTTAACAGGGGAAAAAATGATAGAAAACTCAGGAAGAGCAGCAGAGGAGGGATCCCTCTCCCAGGACGGACAGACATGCAATAGATGTCGTAAGTACAGAATAGATTCATAGCAGAAAATCACAACACATACAATTATGATGACAATGGTGAAATTGTAGTGTATATATAATTATGTTGAAAAGTGTGGAATGCAAAACATAAGGGAAGATGATGGGTCCAGACGGACAGCCGAGCAGCTCCAGGTGGAGCCCAACAAGCAGGACCCGAGCCACTCGTCCCCTGCACCATAGACACAGCAGCACTGCCCCAGCAGGTCGCCATAGTCACCGATCCAGATACATCTCCGGACACTGAAATACCTGCTGAAAGTGACACTAAGAAAGAAGAGAGGGACGAGAAAGCACAAAACTCCGGGAGAGGCAAGAAGTCAAGTTAGTAACATGCATTTTTGGGATGAGAATGCATACGGATGGAGAGGAGGACAGAGGTGAAGAGAGAGAGGGGCATCATGGGAAGTCCCCCGACAGTCTAGGCCTATAGCAGCATAACTAAGGGATGGTTCAGGTTCACCTGAGCCAGCCCTAACTATAAGCTTTATCAAAGAGAAAAGTCTTTAGCCTACTCTTAAATGTGGAGATGGTGTCTGCCTCCCGAACCCAAACTAGCAAACTATTTTGGACAAGGTTGCTCTGCCAAACATTGCTGTGGAGTGGAAATGAAAACGTCTGTCTGATGGACCTGATGCTGAACAGTGTTAGAACGCCAGGGAATTTATTTGGCAAATTGGCTCATGAATGGCACCATGCAGAGAAGATGGGAAACCATTCAAACTATTCAAAATGTGCCTCTGTAGTAGGTAGCCTCTGTCTAATAAAGTATAAAGCTATATTTCAGAGCTGAAGCGTTCCCCATCATGAGGTATGTATTAACTCCGCTACATAAAGCATACTGGGATCCCTGCTGCCTGAGAACACAGAGGCGCAGCATTTCATAGACGACTGGGTCTGTCTCTTAGCTGGACTGCTACTGCCATCCTAAGGAATTGTTTGGACATTACAACCCTTCAATGAAGCATTGCTCTTTGGTCAGACTTAGTAATCGAGCTGGCCTCTCTCGGGACAGTGTTGACAGTTCAAGTTTCCTAATACAGGATAAATAATGATAAATGAATGAGTGCACCTAATTCAGGAGGGTGAAATGCTGCTGTCAACACCGGAATTACACATATCAAACCTAACAACTAAAACTGTGATCATACAGTGTATGTCACATCTAGTTAAATAACTCTCCTTACCTTACTCAGTTTTCGTGGGGAATACCCATAATGCATGGACTCTCCCGATTTTGACTAGAGTTGTATTCTCTGAATATTAGTGGGGGGTTTTTTTTATAATGAATTGGTTATAGGCATTTCTCAGTAGTTCACGTTTTCAAAAATCCTCACACAGTCAGCATAACAGCAGTCAACGTGGACTAAACTGTGGGTCATTTTTAATTTGTAATGACACAAAATGCCTGTTTAATGAGACAAAAAAAGGCTTACACTGATCACAGGCAGGCAGCGGTCAAACAAAACAGATGAACACAGGAACAAAGACCCGGACGCTCGACATTGGAACGACGACGATCTGACAGAGAGACGACCAGGGAAGCACCCAGACTAAACAGATATAAGGAGACACGGGCAGTAGGCGGTTTGTCCCCACTGGAGGGCGAGGAGGGCCCCCCTGGGCCTTTTGTTCAGACGGTAACATGTGTTTTGCCACCTGAACTGACTTTTAGGGCATTAAAGGCAACCCTGAAATAATGTATAATTATTCCGCTATATTGTCAAACAAACACTCAATATGTGTGGCACAAAGATCTGTTTTATTTGAAAAATAACAAGTGAGAACGGCAGAAAAAAGCTTAAGCATTCAAGTGATCTAGAGAGGAGACGAGTCGCAGAGATAATTTCACATGGTGGGTTCTAAAAGAGAAAAGTAGACAGCGGAAACAGAGCTTTCAATCAAGAACGGACAGACTCATGTTCAATCTTCTTCAAAACCAGTACTATGTCTGTGTTCCGAGATCGTGGCGATTATTAAAAGCAGCAAAGTGAAGCGCCACCACGAGACAAACTGCAGAGCGTCTTTTTAGCAGGTTCACCAGGGGGATGGATTTTGGTCATTTTGCCAACAAGGGGGATGGCATCCCCCCTCGTCCCCTCTCGCCCCCCATAATATGGCCTACTGGACACAAGTGAAACTAATCAGAGCAGGGCAATCAAAACCAGCGGGAAAAGCAAAGACAGGAAGTAAAACTATAAGACACAGGAGGGACAACTCTTACCAAAATAAAACAGGAAATGAGCGAACACAAACCCAAAACCATGACACCTGAGGCATATTGCAGCCTTTCGGGTTCATTTCTGTATCACATGCTGTAAGGTCACAGTCCATGTAATGAGACCTGTCATTCTTTTTGTTGTAATGGAATCTCTGTTTATGTGAAATAAATAAAAGTAATAAGGAGGGGCGCCAAAATTGTTGCTGCATACCCCTCTGGCACTGGGTAGTCGCTCCCCTGCAAAGACCATAACTGACTCAGCACATTCAAACCATGCATTCAAATTAAATGAATTCATGATGTGATGTTCTCACAGGTAGGACAATGTTTATATTAAACGATGTAGTAGGGGATATGTAGTAGGGGATAATATTACAGCAGGACAAACAATCGCATCCATTTGATGGAGGATATTTAAACCAGCTCAGCTGCTGGTGACTCCGGTCAAAACTGCAAAACTGAAAACACAAAAACAATTCATACATTTATAGGCTTAACATGTAGGGGCTGGTGATTTGTTCAACACTTGATTAATGATGCGTCATCTTTCAGATCCTGAAATCCTGTCTGTCCTCAGAATCAGCACCTGTCCGGTGCTTTCACTGTGTCGAGCGTTTGGTTTTATATCACCTCCCCTACAGGTTGATAGCGGGGTTGTTGCTGAGGACACCGAGGGTTCGATTTTCGCGGAGCCGAATGTCCTTTTAGTCCGAAAGCGCACACATTATAGGTGGGTGCGTCCATGGCCGTCCCGCGCAAAACAGAGCTCTCCCCGCCATGGCGCTCTGACGGTTCTTGCATCCTGTAGCGTTTCCCTCGGAGAAAACGCGTTGCTGTCGGTTACGTGCAGAGTTTCAAATATGAGCAGCAGATAGCCTACAGCAGCTGAAATATAGCCTTCTGCAAAGAGAAGATGGTGACTCGTTTTAGCTGAATTCACTTCTGTCGACGTGTTTTTTTCGTGCGTAATAGTGCGCGATTGTATTTGGCATCGCAATGATCCACCCAGTAACCATGTGCAGTTAAATACCACCATGGTGCCATGGCATATGTGGTCTGGTTTGTTGTTGGTGTTTTCTTAAATTATCTCTGAAGTTTAATTCAGTTGGATTTGACAGCAAACAAAATAATGGCACAATCTGGGAACGAACTTGTTGCCTCTTTAATCTTCTTTAAACTGGCTTGATAGATCCTTTAAGGGACAGGGACTCGCATCAGAGAGTAGGGCACAGAGATCCACATAAACTTTATTTAGCACTTGTTGGACACATAAAGGTCATGGATGGGCACAGGGCACAGGTCTGGATGTTCGGGTGTATAGGAGAGTTGCGTGTGTGTGTGTGTGTGTGTGTGTGGTTCTAAAGAACAGAAGACATTAGTCTTTGATAACATATAGTTGCATATATACAATAATAACATATTAATATTAGTCTTTAACAATTCAATACAACAGACTGGTTTAGTTAAGCATTCTGGTTTATACTTGAAAGAAACGAGTGTTGTCTGCAGCTCAGTTTCAGGCCAGAATAAACACGTCAGTGGTCAACAGCGCCCTCTTGTGGTCGAATAGCATACCTGCAATATTCAAAAGCGGCCACATAAACCATGCCAGTGTAATGAGGACATGTTCTTATGTACAGAATTCTCAAAGGGTTCAGTTATGGGACTAATAATAAATCAGGTAATATGCATACTAATAAATACTGGTCTAATACCGAGAGGGGGTCTGACTCCATCCACTACTGCTCACCCGCGGAACATGTGCTCTATTGGACCAAACTCAGAAAACTCACATTTGTAAATGTGTAAATATTTTCAAGGGACGATTCACTTGCATTTTGTTTTATTTGCCATGGTGACCGTTTTTATTTGACTCGCCATGAAGCCCTGTTAAGTATGTCTATAATCATCTTTGGATATTTGGAGACCAACAGCAAATACAAATACAATTCTCTAAAGTGTGTTCTTTCATTTGGTGGAGGGATTCATTCAGTGTACATATGTTGAGCTTTAGTGAGCTTCTCCCTCAGGCTTCACTGGAACTGGCACCAAGCAGGGCCTTAGAACGTCCCGTCACGATGATGTAATGACCCTTCCTTCTTTTGTAGTTTCCTTGTTCGGCTTCATTGTCCAGCCCCGGAGGCATGAAATCATCAGTTATGGCAAGTGCGCCAGGCGCAAACTCAGAAAACTCCCACCTGTAAAGGGAGGCCTGACAACAACAGCACTGGAAACAGAAGGCAGTAGACTTCCCCGCACTGGGTAAAGATCCACAAACACAAATTGGGCTTTCCAAAGCGTTCTTTCTGGGATCAGTGAACCCAAACCCTCTCTATCGCGTCACGTCGCCCACACCGAACCAGAGCGCCAAGATTAAAGTCACCAAACACTGGCTTCACAGGATCAAATCCGTGCGGAGTCAAAGTATCTTTAAGTAGCTTTTGGAATCTTTGGAGTGTAGAAATCTGCTATTTTGTGCTATTTTCTGCATCATGTTGAGCAGCCCTCTAAACCTTGAGCTGAGGCCGTGGCAGGCACTCATGGCAGGATATTCAAGTAGAAATCCACATACTGTGTGTCGATCCCTTCAAATGGATTACATTTCTCATACTTGAACCCCAGCAGAATAAAGCATCCAAGATCACTTGAACAGAAACTGTTCCAAAGATTTTTGTGTAGTTTTAATCAGTGATTGTTTGAAAAAGGAAAGCTGTGTTTCACTAATTATGTACAAAGAAATATCCCATTCTACTTTTAGAAATATCAGCCTCTTCATTTGATTGAATCCACAGACTAAATGTTTATGAGGGCAGGATTTACTGATAAATGTTCCGGTTTTCAAAAGAAGTGAGCCTGTAATCGGAAAGACCCTGGTAACCACGTTTTACACTGCCAGCCAGTGGGGAATGTACTGTTACCATGCTGCCCGGAGGGGGCAAATGAAGAGATGAAGGACGCACGGGGATGCGCGTTGGGCGCCTCGGTGTGTTACTGCTGTTCTGCCGGCAGGGGGCAGCGGTGCAGTGCGCTCTGAGGGCTGAGCTGCCCGGGGAGAGACGACAGACACAGGCGGGCAGGGAAGCCCGATGTCGAAGCCAAGTGGCGGCTACTAATTCAAATCCCAGAAGCACAGGTGCTCCTCCATGAGGCATGATGATGGTAGCCTACAAAACAAATGGACCCATCCGTTCATCTGAAACAGTATCCACCAAAGCAGCGAATTAATGGATTAGCCGATTAGATAGTTTTGATCATGAGCTCGCTTTAGTAATTAAGTAGCTAATAATACCAGGTTTAATACTTGTTTCATGACAATGCAAAAAAAAAAGAGGGGTGGGGGAGGTTTGGACTCTGAGGGCTGGTTCCATCACGATACAGTAGTGTGGACCACAAACGCGTGTATGGATGTGTGCAAACACGACACGTCGGCTTAAGGCTTTAATTCTTTTCAACACAGCGTGGCGTGACGTCTCCGCGTGGAAGGTGCGCGTGTCGGAGCAGGTCGAGAGTGAGCGGCGAGCCCGGGGAGGGAGGAGGGGGGGTGAGAAGCACCATAACTGACTTCCACAGACAGCTGCCTCTTCATTCATCGCTTTTTGTCCTCTGTCCGCCGACTGCACCGCGCTCCATGGTGTCCCAGCGGTACACCCCGAGCAGCTCGGCCGCCGTTCAGAGCGAGACGGCCGCCGGAGCTGCGCCGCCACGTCCCTACTACGGTGAGTAGCCTACCTGAGCGGTCTGGACGGCTGCCATCTTCACTGGGGTGATAGTGATGCCCATGGGCAGAGGCATACTGGATAACAGCTATAGCGTTATAAGTAGTTTCATTAAGCTAATAGGTGGCATTAGCTCATGATTAATTTCCTCCAAAGCAGAAACCACGATGTTTTCAAAAGTTATCCTAATGCAGGGGAGACAGGGGCTGGCACATTCTTTACTCCAAGTCCGTTGAACAGAATTAGAAAGTCTTGGCTAGAGTTTGGCAGCGCTGCTGTCTCCCAGACACACTGCCAGTGGGGCTGCATGCAAACTCCACCTCAACTTTGGGTTAATATACTTTAAACAAGAATCCTACCTTGTCGAAAGCAGGTTCCCAATAAACAAAAAAAAAGCTGCTGTGTGTGTGTAACTTTACGTGTTTGTGAAAGTGTGTAGCTGCTATTTCTTTTAGTTACAGTTTACTGTCTAGCATTTAGAAGTAAAGAGCTAACTATGTCGGTGATAGACAGCAGATAGGCTCTCGTGTATGAACTAGCCCTGTAACGTTAGCTATCAGGTCGAAAGGCTCGTCTCCTGGTGGGGCTGCTTTCACTTGCTAAGCTAACGTTAACCCTTTTAGCAAGCTAACGCGTCAAGCGAACGCTAGACAAAACCCAAACGAGCTAGCAGCAGCCCTGCCCTCCTTTCTACGGTGGACACACTCAGCATAGGACCTCTTTATTTCGAAAATATATGACAAGAAGGACGTTCATTTCGACCTGCGACAAACACAATGATTTGAACACAATGCGACCCCCTCTCTGAAGGGGCCATGTATGGAGGCTGAACAGCAGCTTTTCGACAGGCGGTTCCCGTTGCATTGCTCCCTCTTGCGGCCGTATAGAGCGCAGCCCCACCCTCCCATACAGGCTGACTCCAAAACTAAAACTAAAGTTGTATTTTGCAAACAGCCTGTCATCCCCTGTGCTCTGATACTGATTTTCACTTATTGGAAGGGATGCTGTAGTCTTGATTGACATCACCATTCCTGTTGTAGGACACACACTATCTCAGGCGTTGTGCCCTTTGGATGAAAATGTCACATGCAGGCTACTGTAGGACACCGTAGATGGCCAGTGAGTAGTTTAAAAATAGCCAGTGGCAACAAAGGTGTTGGTTTATTGTACTGAGCAGCCTGTGGCTATTCTGGACAGCAGCAGGATAAAGATTAGCCGAGTATTACTGTCCACTAATGCTGTCAGCTGACCCCAGGTCTGTTTATTTTCACAAGGATGCTCCTCACTCAGCCTGTCTTGTTGTACATTAACTGCCTACCCTAACATCGGCTGACCAAAATGACTTTAAAAGATGTTGAATAGAGAGTCGAATATATTTTGTCGTATCAAACGATCCTACTTTCTGGTTCCTCAGTTTCCGCCTGTTGATAAAAGCCTGAGGACAGCTTTGCAACCCATCTCTCTGTGTGTGTGTGTGTGTGTGTGTGTGTGTGTGTGTGTGTGTGTGTGTGTGTGTGTGGTGGAGGGCGGATATGGCAGAGTGTAACAGATAAGTCGAGGTCCTTTCTGATAGAACCTGGCTAAACACCACACATTGTCACAAACACACAATTTAATAGCCTATTGTTTTTGGCGTGAGACACACGATTTAAAGCTGCGTCTGTCGCCGCCCAAACAAAGCCACAGAGCCTTAATGAACAAATATACAGTATCTTTAATTAGGCTGCCTCCTCACACAGGACAAGGGCTGAACATTCCAGCTTAGGGACCAAAGGCCTTATTTTCATTTTGATTGGATTCTAATTTTAAATCTTATATGTTCTGTGTGTGTGTAGCGTGAAGGGGGCTACAACATTGTGCTGTGTTGTAGAGCAACAAATAAATGTACCTTGAACCGTGGACCTCTCCAATAGTACAAAACACAGGAAGCATCTCAATGAACAGTTATTACACTTTATGAGTAAAACGGGCGCAGGCTGCGGCTCGGTGGCTGTGAAGGGGCTTGAGCATTGCGAGGATTTTTGCTGCGCCCCGAATTACAAATGATATGATATTGTGGCCTGATGACATCAGATATCTGAATGTTTGTCATAAACCAATTACATGATGCCTGAATCACATAGCCAGGCTTGTTGGAGACTTAAGTTAGGTAGGGCGCAGTTACTGAGTGTATATTAAGAGGTAATATTAATGCATTTGTCCTAACGCCATGCATCAAGGTCTCTTTGTTAGGGTTGACAGTCAGGAGAAAATTCAAAAGCAGCACATAAGCAACACAATCTGATATCAGCACAGAGATGAAAAAAAGACAATTCCAGAGTGAAGCCCTGAAACAGCACAATACCCAACGAAGTTATAACAGAACCTCCTAAAACATTGCTGAGATTTTAAATGACAAATTCTGTCAGCCATCAATACTGCATCCCCTCCCAGGATCAGCACCGTGGCCAGTGATTATGATCCACCTGCAGCATGTGGCTGCTATTGATGATCAGCTCAAAATTCGCATGTACGCATAAATCATCCACCAATTTTAGAAACCTGCAACCGCATGGACATTTCCCTCCACCTCTACCGGTCCCTGTAGGCCAGATTGCCATTTAAATGATGCCGCGCAGCGCGAGCGTTCCAGGCGATCTCTTTATCATGCGACGTATTGATGTGCGAGTGTTTTCTCCAGCGGTTTACTTTAATGCTTAGCGAGGCTGCTGTCAGTCAATTCAGACGTTTCCATGTGTGCAGAAACGTCACAGCAAAGCTAGACATACCCATACCCCTTTTCCACCGAGGCGGAGCTGGTGCTGGTTCGGAGACAGAGCCTAGTTTCAAATCGTTTCTTTGGGTTTCACACCCAAAGCAGCAGCTCCGAGCCAGGACAAGTGGTTCTTCAGTAGCACCAACTCGTTGCTGGTCTAAAAGTAAGAACCACTGACGTCAGCGGCTGGGGGCGGGGTTACCGTGACCGACAAGACGAACAGTTTTCCTTTCTGCTTCTTACACCAACGCTTAATACATTTTTATTTAACTGCAATGTGATGGTTTATCAGCAGAGTTGATGATAGGAGGCTAGCAACATGCTGAGGCTAAAGCTGACATGTTATTGTTAAAAATAAATGTTCTGTACGTACCGTTACTCTCGCTCGTAATCTCCGTCTGTACAAACTACGATGAACATAAATAGCAACGCAACGTCCACGACTGTCGACCATGTTTGTGTTTGGCGCTGCTGCGCTAGCGTTACCGGGAAAGATGTGACGTATACAGTCAGGTGAGACCTGGCTCTGTGCTGCTCTGCAGCCATGGAAACACAAGCCGGTTCTTAGAAGGCTCGTCAGTCGAACCAACCCTGAACTGGCTCCACTGGCTCTGAACCAGCACCTGGTTCATTTTGGTTGAAAAGGGGTAACACTGGGGTTACAAACTTGACAGGAGAGAGGAAACTCTCCAGAGGAAACAGAGTTAAACCTTTAGCTTCTGAAAAACATTGTTTAGACGGCTCTGAGGGAGCTCAGGATCTGTCAGCTGACGGCTGTGTGAACCTGGACTGTGTGTGTGAAGAACACCGATCATAATTACAGTGATGCTGATGGTGTTTAATGGAAAATGTATCTGAAAGTGTAACAAATAAAATCCCAAATCTGTAAATACCAGAGGTGGTGGACTCGGGTCACATGACTCGAGTGAGGTCCGTGCACCCCAGGGGTTCAAGGCCAGTGTCAGGCAGGAGCGAACAGTGCACAACAGGATCAGGCTGAAAGCATGTTGAAAAGGATTCTCCCATACCTGTGCTGATTTTCTCTCGAGCCTTATATCACCAGGCATTCTGATTCAGTCAAAACAGCTTATTAATGAACAGATTTACACAATAGAGTCATAATTCTGCTCGTCAATGTAACTCAACCGCTCTCCCTCTCTCTAATCAACTGTGTGACAAATGTTAATCCTGCTCGATCAGGCAAATAAAATTGTACTTTTCCTTGAGGATTACAATGTCTGTGTTCTAAATGAATGGATGTAGTCGACCCAGTCCACAGCAGAAAACAGTTATCACAGTAATAGTTATCTGCTGGCAACCATAGCAAAGCGCTTCCTTTGCATCCCTGCCCCATCAACCCAGAGCCCATATTTCTTCTCCCTTGAGCTCCGGACAATGGAAATGCTTTGTTTGGTTTAGGCGAGGGTTGGCGCCTGGGTAGAGCGTGCACTGCCGTGCAGGAGGAGTTTTTGCATTAATATCAATACTGAGTCTCAAAATGGCAGCAAACCACAAAACTAACTGCTGGAAGCGGAGGGCCGCCCGACGCTCTGCTGGCTCCACCGAGGCTGTGTGCTCTGCTGATGACAGCGCTGTCAGGAGAGACGCTTCATGGCGCGCTGGGATTTCTAACTGAACTGTGACTTTCTCTGACTGTGTTGCTATCGATACTGGGCCCACATGTATTTGGACGTATCCACAATATCATGTTAATAATATGTTAAATATTCTTGCCAAAACTAATACAAAAGTAGTTCTGATTATTTTTAACAAATATTTTAACATATATTTTGCACCCAAAAGAGTATTGATTAGTATTGGTATTAATAAAATCCTTACCCACCATACCCATCCCCAGTTGTAGAGACTAGCTAACTAACGGCATGGGTTCTCTCATGACATGGACTGCCATTGTACCCACTTCTCTCTTGGATTAAGTGCTTCTTTCATGGTGACTCGACATTTGACATGCTTGACCCCAGCAGTGATTTGACTTGTCCTGTATAATAAGAGTTCGGTCTAGACCTGCTCTATAGGAAAAGTGCAATGAGATCCATCCATCCATCCATTTTCTACCGCTTATCCGGGGCCGGGTCGCGGGGGCAGCAGTCTAAGCAGAGACGCCCAGACTTCCCTCTCCCCCGACACTTCCTCCAGCTCTTCCGGGGGAATACCGAGGCGTTCCCAGGCCAGCCGAGAGACGTAGTCCCTCCAGCGTGACCTAGGTCTTCCCCGGGGCCTCCTCCCGGTTGGACGTGCCCGGAACACCTCCCCAGGGAGGCGTCCAGGAGGCATCCGGGACAGATGCCCGAGCCACCTCAGCTGACTCCTCTCGATGTGGAGGAGCAGCGGCTCTACTCTGAGCTCCTCCCGAGTGACCGAGCTCCTCACCCTATCTCTAAGGGAGCGCCCAGCCACCCTGCGGAGGAAACTCATTTCGGCCGCCTGTATCCGGGATCTTGTCCTTTCGGTCATGACCCAAAGCTCATGACCATAGGTGAGAGTAGGAACGTAGATCGACTGGTAAATAGAGAGCTTTGCCTTGCAG
>WNGW01000038.1:128909-170908 GCA_011952105.1 Coreoperca whiteheadi
GGAAAAGAAGAAGAAGTTTGTATAGGCGTGAATCTCTGTTTTGTATTTACTCCAATAAAGTTCTGTGTTACAAATTAATATTTGCCGTGTCTGCTGTGCCTCGTGCGTAGATGCGCACGGCAGAGCTCTCCGTGTCTTAGTTGATGATAACGTGTGTGTCGGGGTCGCACATGTTAGTGCTGATCACATTAGTGATGTTTCAAACTAAACGCACAGTAAACATGTTTAATTTCACCGACTGGTGGAACAAGTTGGCAACGCGTGATAAGCAGAGTTTGGACTTTTACCAAATGTCCTGACAGGTGTGATGGAGCTCTGGACGGCTGCTTTACTCCTAAAGATTTGTCTGGATTCCAGTGAAGTCTCTGTGGTACAGCTTAACTGTCTGATGTGTCAAAAAGCACATAATATCATTTACCATTAGATGTCACGCTGATGGGATAATTAATAATTATAAACCGTTAATGAAGTTCCCACTGCTGTGCCACCGTGCATAAAAATGCCCATTCTTACTTTGGAGATGTCCTTGTCCTGCTGCTGCGTGATAGCCACAGGTATAACTAATATAAATAAACTGATTATTTGTGAGATGCCAACATAATCACTAAGATGTATTATTTAATTTATTTATCTATTTAGGGAGAGGTCTGCGTGTGAGCTCCGTGTGTGCTTATGACACCTAAAGCCACACAAATTGTGGTTTTTGTCTTTGAGCCGGAATGTGGGGGAAAAAGCCTGACATTCAGACATTTTCCTGTGTGAGGAGGCAGCCTAATTAAAGATACTTTGTATTTTTTCATTAAGGAGTGGCTTTGTTTGGGCGGCAAGAGACAGTGCTTGAAAGCAGGTGTCTCACGCCAAAAAACAATAGGCTAGCAGTGAGAGCGCAAATTATCCTAAGTAATCCGTGCGCACAAATGAATAATTTGAGAGCACGAATTATTAAATCGAGAGCACAGATTGTTTTGTTTTTTTCTCGTAGCTTTCAGAGCACAAAAGGAGAGTGTGCTTGGACATGGGCCGAGACACTCTTTTTCAAACTGATTGACAGCTTTCACACCAGCTTAAATGAACCAAACAGGTTAGGTGTGAAAGCTCCCTTAAACGGCAATGTTTTTGGGCTTATGGGAAATTATGCTTGTTACAGGCAGTGGAAAAAAGGAATATTAAATAAATAACAATATCCTTTATTTTTTAAAGTGTCCCAGCCTTCTCTAGACATATGGAGTGAACCACACAACTTACTGCTTATAAAGGTTAGCTTGAACGGCAGGACTTTAAGTAAATTGTGCAAATGTCAATGTGCACCTCAACCAGGGAATATTTCCAGTGTGTGTGCCGCTTTTACCAGGTGAATTCAGGAATATTTATGGTGGTTAGATTTACAGCCTGAATGTGTGAAAGACAAAGCTATGCTGTGATCCTGAAAAAATGTTTGAAGTGATTTTGAAGATTTAGGGACTGTAGTTTTTTAAAAGTTTTTCACACTTTCAGAGTCATGTAAAAGTCTCCTGTCATAAGAGACATTTATATATTAATGACTTTAAAACAGTTCTACTCACACTGAGTTGGCGTGAAGATAAACAACACCGTACACTGCCAATGGGACCAGCACTTAAAATATATAAACATCAGTTTCTTTGTATTCTGGTTCCCTTGATGTTTGAATTTGAAAACACAATCAAATATAGAAGAGAGAAGTGGAGAAAAGGAGAGAAGTGCATAGGTAAGACTTGGACTAAAAGTACAACATGTTCAGTAGATGTGCAAGTATAGTGCAGTTGTGCATTAAGAAATCTAACCAGAGAAGTGACTATGATGCTAAAAAGACTTGAAAATGTAATCAAACGAAATTATAATCAATACTGCAGAAATTACATATGAAAAAAAGAAAGTGGAATGTAGAATAAATTACAAATACAGCTACAATTGAGGAGAGTTGTGCACAAAAAAAAGAAACAGTAGAAAATAGATTAGAGCGGAGATGGACACAGAGAGTAGAAAGGGATTTAATATTTGTCACATTTTGCCAGACAACGGATATTTCATGAATATTGAAGCTACACCATTCAATGTTCAGTTTTAAAACAAGGATGTTATTCTTGTTTTGGTGGAAAAGCATTTGGATCATTAATAATAGTAATAAACTTTATTTCTATTGCACAATTTATCCATGAAATGCAAAGTCCTTTACAGAAAATAATCATATTGTTGTAGAATACATCTTGTGATGCACCTGGACACATCATCAGTGATGTTACCTGGGGTCATCAGGTGTTTCGGGTCCTTCAACAATCAAAAACCGTCGCCCAGGCAAGCCAGCCGGGGTTGATCAAGCTCAAGCTTGTTTCCAGGTAGCACTACCCCACTACCCACAGCTCTCCTCTCCTCATCCACAACCACCTTGAGGCCATTGCATCTGTTTTGGTGACAGACTTGATGGCCTTATGCCTGCTGGTCCCTGTGATGCCTCGCAAGTGGTAGGCCCTGCAGAGATACTGGCCTGCAAACCCTCAACATCCAACCGTGTTGGCTTGCACTTCGCTCACCACCCGTTGCAGTGGCATTGCTCCCCCAGCTCGGCATAATATGCCCTCTTCTTCTCATTAGCCTCCTCAAGACGATCCTCACACCGAACGGTGAGTTCTCGGAGGATGACTTTCTTTGAGGCTACCAATTAACACCATATCTGTCCTCAGAGTTGTTCCCAGTCTTGTGTCGTTGCGAGCAGGCCAGTTTAAGTTGTCCTGGCAGCTGGTGTGGGCTTCTACCCAGCCTTAGCGAAAGCGATGGCCTTCTTTGCTGTTTGGAGGCTCTTGCAGTGTTTGATCCCATTGCAGATGGTGTCTGCTATAGCCTTCAGCGCCAACTGTAGCGCCCCTCTCCCAGGGCTTTCAAAAAACAGCTGAGGATGTGCTCGGTCTAGTGTGCCTCACTGCAGGCACAGGAGACAAGCTGGTGACTCCACCTTCCCCCAGCAGAACAAGTTGGCGGGCTTGGTAAAACATCATAGACGTCTGGATCAAGAATCTAAGTTGAATCTCAGTTTTTAACAGATCGGCCCACGAGACCTTGCACTCTGCTGCTTGCCCCCATCTTGTCCAGGCTCCCTGTTGCGGCATTCCAACGATCCTGCTTGCTCACTCCTCATTGTCAGAAGCACATGGATTGTCTGTTTTGGGTGAAGCTGGGAAGAACCAGTGCCTGGTGGGATAATATCAACAATGAAGTTGTGGTTTCTGATGAAAGGCGAGAAAACTTTTTAATGTCCTGATTGGCCCCAATCAACCTCAGGGAACGACTTCGGCCGCATGTGGAAGGAGCACCAACAAAAATGCGTGTGCCAGTAGATGTACTTACAAACGTAGCATGCACACTGTATTACCTGAGTGTCGAGGGAAGACTCCTGAAAACCACTAATGCATTTGGACTATCCCGACAAGCTGTTTCAGTCATCATCCGACAGGTGCGTAAGCCCATCACCAGCTTCCTGTGACAAGACTACATCAGAAAACTGAGTAAAGAGCGCAAAGTGAAGGATTTTGTTGACAACTTCTACCAAACACACGGTATACCACAATGCTCAGGAGCAATTGACTGCACCCCTAGCTAAATCCACAGACTATATCAACAGAAAGGAAAACATTCTTTGAATGTACAAGCTTTGTGTGAATACAAGTACGGTTTCATGGACGTTTTTGTGAAATGCCTGGGTAGTGTGCACGACGTGCACATATTTGCTAACTCGAAATTGAGTGTTGACCTTAAAGATGTGAAAATACTCCCCTGCCCTAAAGAATTGGTGGATACAGGTGTCCCTGTATTTCTTCTGGGTGATCCAGCTTATTCCTTGCACACGGTCATTGACTATGTTTTAATGTTTCCAGTAAAAAATTATCTGTTGCTTTGGTACCAGCCCTAGCACCTGAAGCATAATAAAAACTCAAGTGTCCAATCTAAGGCAAACAAAAACAAACTTTGGATACATGTGCAAACCTTGTATATATGTGAAATATCTAAGAACTATAAACAGGCATTAAAGACCAAAACACAGACTGATTCAAAAGGTGAAAATGTAGGCTAAGTAAAGGGCACAAACATGAACATCATTTTAAAGTGTGAACCACAGCTTAGCTCTTTGTGGTCATTTACAGATTGATATAGTCTCTAATTTCTGTTCAGTGTGGGTGGACTGCTGTGCTCGCCATGTGCAGCTAAATTGCACTCCTGGAGCGGCCTTCTTGTGGGTGTGTGACTGTATGAATAGATTGTCTGGCGAATGGTGTGAAGCGAGTGTGGAGGCATATAATACAATATGCTGCACCACCTGCTCGATATTCGAGTTCAGGCGGTTCATCGTAGATGACCACTGGTCCATCGTCTGCACAAACTCGTCGTCGGTCGCCTCTTATCGTTGCAGGAGCTGACTCTTAATGTCCTGATCCTCCTGTGCAACAGAATCCGTGTAGAGTTTTCGCTTGAGTTTTTCTCTCTTGTAGCCACCTCAGGGTAACATTGAGTCTCCGGCGTCAATTCAACACCATCTCTGCAGACACAGCATCCTCCGCAACCTTTTCCCCATCTGGCATGGACGACGACCCAGTGCCAGATGAGTGGCTATTGAGTCGGTGGCCTCCACCGCCATGTCGCTGGTCCCAGTATCCTCGGATATCACATGAGTAGCAGGAGATCCTCCCCACATAGACTCGCATAGCTCAAAATAGAGCTAAAGACTACTTCTTCTACCTGAGTCGACTGCTTGCCTGTATTTGATGAGTATGGCCTTGAGTTTTGAAGTCAATTGACCTGTGAACACATAACACAAGAAAGAAATCAAGATATGTAATAAATACAAATAGAACCTGCTGATCTTCCTCCCAAAGCTTTCCACTGTGGAGATTGGGACCTCATCAACCAAGTGGAGCCACAGAATCCTTGGGAGGATGCCGTGCAGGTAAATCCAGGCCTTTAAACTTACCTGGTAGGCCTGACTTGTCCATCGAAATTAACCAGGCTTTCAGTTCTTTGTTTGTTGCTCTGATAGATGCAGTCAAACACCTTTCCCAGGCTCTTCCAATGGTTTTTTGGTGTGAAGTGGAGTGTGCAGACTTTGTAAACATTTGGGGCTTAGCCCAAACCTAAGGGGGTCTGGGGGCATGCTCCCCTGGGGAAATATTTTTCCTATTTGAAGCAGCTATATATGCCCAGGAAAAAAATCATTCTTTCGAGTCTTGATCCTATTTTTTATCAAATTGTTCTCCAATTGTCTGTCTTCATCATTCTGAAACCATAACACAACAAATGTTGAGGATGTTTGTCATTGTAAATGTTTTCACTCCTGCCACCTAAAATGAGGCAAGAATGTACATAGAGCGCACGGAAAAAGTGGAGTCAAATTCCTTGTATGTGACACATACCTGGCCAATAAAGCTGATTCTGTAGAATTGTCTGATGTTACTATTTGAAAGTTACAAAGAATAGATAGGGTAGGAGTAAACAGCATTACTAATCTTGAAACCTATTGTTATACTATGCTGGAGTAGAGTTCACAGAATAAATGTTTAGCTGAAAAATCTGCTACATTTGAACCCATGCCATCATAATCTGGGCAGCTCTAATTGCAAATCAAGGCTCCCCAACAATGCAATTAGAGCAACCCAGATTATAGCAGAAGATTAGGCCCTTCAAGACAGGCCGAAGCGCCACCACACCTCGCTGATATCAATACTTTTAGTGTCATCAGTGCCAAAGTCAACGAAGCCTGTGCGTGATTATTTAGTCTGTATACTTTTGTTCCAAAGAGCTACATTAAATATACAGTAGATGTTATTGTGCAGTATGTTACTGTAAAATAATTATGTGTTATCTAAAAAGCCTAGATGTAAAATATTTTTGCTGACACGAAATGAATGCACCTTTTTGGTGTAGTTTAGTCAGAGTGGGCTCATTTTTAAACTTCACAGCTGATATTTATGTTAAATATCATGAGTCGCAATGTGATGTGGAGAGTGATTAAATTCATTAAATTAGCTTATTACTTTTATTACATTATTACTTGGTATCATGAGGAGATGTTCTCATCCTTATGATTATTAGTCTTTCTAATTTACACCACCGTCCTTCTCAGTTATTCTCCTCTCCTTATCCCACTAATGTGCCGATTCTTTAAAAACTGTCAAACTGAACCAAGCACTTTCCAAAGCACCAGTGACGTTTGAAGCTTCGGACATCATCAGTCACGTGATATTCCTCATTTAACACAAACTCCACCACAACGTATTGAAACCGCGCCCTTCAGCTTCAGAGCTTCGGTATCATCAGCCCATCTCTACTAGCGAGCTAACCGCAGGTTGCAGCTAACATTAACTAACTAGTCACCTATAGTCAGCTAGTCACCTCAACTCACTGCTACTAGCCTGCGTTACATTTTTTGATTCTCAAACCTAAAACATCTGTCCGTGGTTCACTGGCTGATGCTGCAGAACCACTTTCTGTGGATGGCGGCTGAGGTTTACTCCTCACGAAAAACTTTATGTTCATAAGCTAGTTAGCTAGCTCGCTAGCAAGCCTGCTCACTGAAGTGATAAAACACCACATACCCCCCCACCCATGACAATGTTAGGGCACACCTATAGGCTAGATGGCGATATTTCTCCAGTAATAGAGGTTTTACTCCATTGATTTGCCGGTCCAGTCAGAGAGACTGAAGGGAAATGACACACAGCTGAAGTTATTTTAAAAACCTAAAAGTTTTGGGGCATTTGAGAAAACATTTGGTGCTGGATCCCAAGAAGCCCACCCCCCTCACCCCACTGCACCAGAACAAGCACAAATAACGCTGCTGCTTTGAATGTTTATGATGTGGAAGTTTTTATTGGACTTGTTTAGTTGTAGAAGACGACAATCCACAAGGGTTGGGGCTGTGGCTTTGTGGAAGAACGGCTCTTCCACCAGTTGGAAAGTCGGTGGTTCAATCCCGGCTTCCCAAAGCCCACATGTCGAAGTGTCCTTGAGCGAGATACTGAACCCCAAATTGCTCCCAAGGGCTGATTCTTCGGTGTGTGAGTGTGTGTGAATGGGGTGAATGTGATATGTAGTGTGAAAGCGAGTAGTCATTTACAAATGTGTTCAATGACCCACAAATATTTCACTGTGCACAAATGCATATTTTATTTGTGAGAGGATGTTATTTCCCTGTTGATGAACGGTTTGTTTAAATATCACAACACAAATGTCACTTATAAAATTAAGGGGAACCTGTGGTTATCGGCCTTGTTCTAAAGACAATGTCCAGTACAGCCTGTGGCTGTAGGCCATTTTGCACATTAAATTGAATCTGAGGGAGGTTGGGAGGTAGATTGGTGGGTATGGGATTATTTTGCTATCTTTATTCAAGAGCATGTTCTTTTAATTTGACAGCTTGACTTATTGATTTCAGTTCAGATTTGTAATGCTTTCCCTCAAAACCCTGCCCTCTCTCTCAAATAGCCCCTGCTTGCACTTAAATTTGCTCTGCTTCGGCTCAGACTGTGTGCTTGCGCTCAGCTATATTGTTGCTTGCACAGATTCCCTGCGCCTCAGCTTCAGCCCTTCTCCCTGCGCTCAGGTTGGTTCTGAGTAACAAGTATGGGCATTGGTATATGTAATAACTGTACGCGGGAGGGTGAGAGTGGATAAACCTGGTTAAAGAGTAACCGCCTGTATGGGAAGTAAAGCGAACGCACCTGCAGTGAGGGAGGGATCATTTCATTGGTCAACTCTACATGTGGCATTCTATTGGTTGGGGGATTTTAACAGGGTTACTGCACAGACAAATCTGAGAGCAAAGGAGAAATCTGGAAGCAGAGGTTTTGCGAGCGCACAGAAGCAGCCTGAGCGCAGGGAATCTGTGCAAGCACACAGTCTGAGCCGAAGCAGAGCAAATATAAGTGCAAGCAGGGGCTTTTTGAGAAAGAGGGCAGGGTTTTGAGGGAAAGCATTAGAAAATCTGTGACGCTTGAATAAAGATAGGGAAAAAATCCCAAAGGTGGGGCCCACGGACGAGTGCCTGTTCTGGGCTGTCCTCCACACCCAGGGGTGGGTGGACACGGGAGGACAGCCGAGAACAGGCACTCTCCCTCTGGTTCTTCATTGGAGTACCAGGGTGTGAAGGCTAGAGGACAGAGAGCTACCTAGAACATGAGCCAGTCATCACTGCTGCTGTGGTGCTACAGGAACAAAAATGAGTCGCTCTCCTGCTGGGCCTGTCTAGATCGTAGTACCGCTTAGAATCATAGCTAGGCTAGCATTAGCTTTTAGCAGACGTCTGAAATGGTATAGCCAATCAGAGGCAGTACAGACATTTGAATACATGTGCTGGTAGCACAGAACCAAATGTTCTTAACCTGAACCTGATCCTGTAAGGGTGCTGTGAGTGAAGGTCAACATTCAGAAACCTGATGGCTCCGTCTGGCCTTGTATTTATTTCCAAAGGATAAATGCAGCTATGCTGGAAGACTGCATTGATGACATTGCCAGTTGCCCTTTTGCACAGCTTATGTTGGTGTGTTGCTTCAGGTACCAGGGAGATGGAATTTGAAACACATTGTTGTCTGCTGCATGGAGAGTATGGTGTGTACATTTGTGCAGAATAATACATAATCCATTTCCTTAGTTGGAATACTTATCTCAGCTGCCTGCCTCTACATCAGAGTTGGTTTCTCCTTTACCAGCATGCCATTTTATACATTTATTAATGCAATTCGTACATACTACACCCTCTGTCCTTAGACCCTCGATTCCACTGAGGAAAAACTACCCAAAAAAAACATTTAACAGGGAAAAAAATGATAGAAAGCTCAGGAAGAGCAACAGAGGAGGGATCTCTCTCCCAGGACGGATAGACAGGAAGTAGATGTCGTATGTATAGAATAGATTCGAAGCTGAAAATCATCGTACATACAGTTATGATGACAAACTCCTCCACGTTGATCACAGGGCAACTGTGGCTTGGTGGCAGAGCGGGTCGTCTACCAATCGAAAGGTTGGCGGTTCGATCCCGGCTTCCCCCATCCATGTGTCGAAGTACCCTTGAGCAAGATACTGAACCCCAAATTGCTCCCGAAGCTGTGCCTTCGGTGTCTGAGTGTGTGTGAATGATTAGTTTAATTTTTACCAATGGGCAGTTAGCTCCTGCCATCAGTGTATGAATGTGTGTGTATGGGGGGGAATGTGATATGTAGCGTGAAAGCGCTTTGAGTAGTCGGACAACTAGAAAAACGCTATACAAGTACATTCCATTTACAATGGCAAAATTGTAGTGTATATATAATTATGTCCAGACGGACAACCGAGCAGCTCTAGTTGGATCCAAAACAAGCAGGACCTGAGCCACTCGCCCCCTGCACCATAGACACAGCAGCACTGCCCCAGCAGGTCGCCATAGTCACAGATCCGGATACATCTCCGGACACTGAAATACCTGCTGAAAGTGACACTAAGAAAGAAGAGAGGGACGAGAAAGCACAAAACTCCGGGAGAGGGAACAAGTCAAGTTAGTAACATGCATTTATGGGATGAGAATGCATACGGATGGAGAGGAGGACAGAGGTGAAGAGAGAGTGGTGCATCATGGGAAGTCCCCCGACAGTCTAGGCCTATAGCAGCATAACTAAGGGATGGTTCAGGACTCTCCTGAGCCAGCCCTAACTATAAGCTTTATCAAAGAGAAAAGTCTTTAGCCTATTCTTAAATGAGGAGATGGTGTCTGCCTCCCGAACCCGAACTGGGATCTGATTCCACAGGAGAGGAGCTTGATAGCTAAAGGCTCTGGCTCCTGTTCTACTGTTGGAGACTCTAGGAACCACAAGAAACCCTGCATTCTGAGAGCGCAGTGTTCTAGTGGGGTAATAAGGTACTGTGAGCTCTGTAAGATACGACGGTGCCTGACCATTAAGAGCTTTGTAGGTGAGGAGAAGGATTTTAAATTCTATTCTGGATTTCACAGGGAGCCAGTGCGGAGAAGATAATATTGGAGAAATATGATCTCTTTTCCTAGATCCTGTCATGTGGGAGTTGAAGGATAGATCCTGATCAAAGATAACTCCGAGGTTCCTCACAGAGGTGCTGTAGGCCAGGGCAGTGCCCTCTAGAGCAATTAGATCTGCCGACAGTGAGTCTCGGAGGCGTTTGGGTGCCAAGTACAATAACTACAACTAACTCCCTCTTAGGTAACTTTTGTTTTTCTTGCTAAACAAGGGGTGATTATAAACTCAGATTGAAAGTGACCTGTTTTATTATTCTATTGTTGTTATTCTTATTATTATTTTAATTGAGAAGGGGAGGTCCTCCTCCTGGCTTGAAGCTCGTCTGTAAGAATTATGAAAGAACCTTTAGCTTCTCTTTTATCTGAATGATGTTGTATATTTATCTCTTGGGCCCTTGTAACTAACCAACCACTGTCGACCATCACTGATAGTAACACTCTAAGCCTACCACCTGGGACTAGTTAATTAACTTTGTATGTCAGAAATAGTTGTACTGCTTATATCCCTTTACATCCTTAGGAAATACAATGAATGAATTCTAATCATATTTTGCATATAATCAAATATAATAGATTGCATTTATATGTAGGGGCTGAACAGAGGGAGCTATAGGGACAGGGAGTTCCCAGGAGAGAAGCACAGAGAAAAGTAAGTAAGTAAAAGAGGGGATTCCTTATTAATGTAGGACTGACCTAGTTCAGAGCAGAGGACTGTAAATCATTAATCATCACTACTATTACGCTGGAAGCAGTAGTGGGTGTGTGTGAAACAGTAATGTGTAGGTGAATGAAAAGGCAGCAAGGACAAAGCACAAAAGAAATGATGGGTTGAGGTTGTGGGGTGGATAGAGGGAGGGATGGATGAGCAACAGAATGAGGTAGATAAAGATATGAAAGGTCCCGGGAATGGAGGTGGAGAGGGGATGATGGCTGGCAGGGGCCGAGGACAGCTGGGCGATGGGAGATGGTGGAGCATGGCTGGGGATTGCAGGCAGGCAGATGTGAGGCCACAGGAAGCAGACACATTAATAACGGCATAAACTAAGCACTAAGCATCAGCAGTTAGACTCATTGTTGCAAGGCGGATCATTTAAAATATCATAAAAAGTTTGTCAGGACTCCGGGATCACACCAGGCTAGCTGATTCATATGCTATTGATAAAGCTAAAATTACCATCTTATACAGTTATGTAAACTGTACACGATCATGCATATTAGCCAAGAACATTACACCCAGCAAAGACAAATCAACAAATATCATTCACTTGGAGTCACATTTGTGTCCACCTGCTCTAACTGGAATATAAGTGCATTATTACCTCTCCATGTAGCTCTGGCTTCTCTCCTGAGAAAGATATCTGGCTGCCATGTTCACCAGCAGTGGGTTTATCAGAGCTTTTCGCAGATACGAGCTGCCTGCTGCTGCTGGAAATGAGGCTGATGAGAACCGTGAGGCTGAAACAACCGCTTAGTTTGCTGTAAGAACAAAACATCCATCCATCTATCTTTCAGCTTTCACAGCAGTTGGTTAAGATTAGGGAAAGACGGTGGACTGGGTTTAATACTGAATAAGTCAACACAGCACCAAAAAGTATGGAATATAAATATGACCATAGTAAACACTGGTATTTTAAAGATCGTACTCATAACATTAGCATGCAATGAGAACAGAATGGGAGGAATGAAAATACAGGAATATTACATAACTGCATTATAAATTACAAAAGTAAGATGAAGAAGAAAATGGAGTTAGATGTGAGAGCAATAAAGCACAGTTTTAGTTAGCCTGCTACTGCTCTGCCAGACAGGAAGTCAGTTTTGCTGAGGAAGACAGCCTGGGCTCTGATTGGATGTTACATAACAAACCATGACTTTGATGGCTGACAGGAAGCAGGAGGATGAAAGAAGATGAAGTGCCTTCCTCCCTCTAAATATTTCCTGTTAGCCCCGAGATGTAAATCTGAAAGAAAGAGAAAGCCTATATTGTCTGTATATCTGCATTTTATTACTGTGTGTGTGGATGGGTGTGAATATGAAGCATGACGCAGCTGTTGTTTAAATCTTGACAAGCATCATCTCATTTCCATATCTACATCTTCAAGAACACCCAGTGAAAATAAGGAAGGAAAAAGAAAGAGAGAATAAATTACAGTCTCATCTACATGTTCAGCTGGAAACCTCAGCCCTCCAAATAAACTCTGAGCAATGAATGTAACACAGACTACCCATCACATTATGCAAGGTGCTTGCAAAAGCTGTTAGTGTCACCAATACGCTGCATTATAAATACAGGTGCAGTATATCACTTTAAGTTTAACTTCAGCCAAACAAGTTTCTGTGGGACACATACAAAAATGATAATCCATGATATATGGTTTGTGTGTGTTGATCATTTGTCAATAAACAGGGTGTACTTTAAAGATATTAAAAGGGACCCTGTGGAGTCTTTGACCCCCAGTAGCGCAATGGAGCAGTGTTTTTATGAGTTGTTGGTGTTCAGGCATTTCTTCCAATGCTTTTACACTCTTCCACTGATGGACAGGTGGTGGTACTGCACCAAGAAGCACAGCGATGTGCCGACAACAAGTCCTCCAAATTCAAAGTCAAAATACGGTCTGTCTTCCAAAATGGCTATCACTGCAAAAAGTAAATCTTTTGATTTGACAATTGTTTGATTTCGGTTTGGTTAGGTTTAGGCGCAAAGCGACTAGGGAAATATGGTGGTTTGGGTTCAAATTACTACTTCGCTAACGTTAGGGGACCATCGTCATCATAGTCACAATAATAACCACCTGGTTAAGGTTACTACATGATTGTGGTCGTGGTTAAATGAAAGCAACATACTGTCGGTAGGAAACGGGACGCGAACAGCGGCCTGCCATTTTAAAGTCTGATGTTTTGTTGACCTTTCCACCCACCTTGACCCTCTCCCTCTGCGGACTGTAATAATGTCACACTACTTCCTGCTTTGCGCCCGACGGTCAGGAGTCATAATTCCTACTTTTTCACTTGAACATAAACAACTGATGCTCGTTTTTGTTGGTAGGCCAGTCTCGCCAACAAAATGCAGGGAAGAAGAAGACTGCTAACAAGTACAAATGGATGTGAACAATACAAGTTTCCCCCCCAAAAACGGGCCTTTTGTAGGGCGCGACGGTAGCCGAAGGTTTGGCGCCACATGTCCGCAATGTCGGCGGTTCATATGGAACCCCAAAATGTTCAATATTAAATTAATTAAAAAAGATATTGTGAAATAAATAATCACATTGGGATTGTCAGGGTTCTTCTTGGAGTGATTAACGACAGGAGGAATAACAAGGACTAAGATTCAGTAATGCTGATAAGGATTCATTTTGAGGGGGAAAAGGTGCTACTAATCATGATCACCCATTCATCCATCCATCCATTTTCTACCGCTTATCCGGGTCGGGGCCGGGTCGCGGGGGCAGCAGTCTGAGCAGAGACGCCCAGACTTCCCTCTCCCCAGACACTTCCTCCAGCTCTTCCGGGGGAATACCAAGGCGTTCCCAGGCCAGCCGAGAGACACAGTCCCTCCAGCGTGTCCTAGGTCTTCCCCGGGGCCTCCTCCGGGTTGGACATGCCTGGAACACCTCCCCAGGGAGGCATCCAGGAGACATCCGGGACAGATGCCCGAGCCACCTCAGCTGACTCCTCTCGATGTGGAGGAGCAGCGGCTCTACTCTGAGCTCCTCCCGAGTGACCGAGCTCCTCACCCTATCTCTAAGGGAGCACCCAGCCGCCCTGCGGAGGAAACTCATTTCTGCCGCCTGTATCCGGGATCTTGTCCTTTCGGTCATGACCCAAAGCTCATGACCATAGGTGAGAGTAGGAACGTAGATCGACTGGTAAATAGAGAGCTTCGCCTTGCAGCTCAGCTCTTTCTTTACCACGACAGACCGGTACATCGACCACATCACTGCGGAGGATGCACCGATCCGCCTGTCGATCTCCCGCTCCGTCCTTCCCTCACTCGTGAACAAGACCCCAAGATACTTAAACTCCTCCACTTGAGGCAGAAGCTCTCCACCAACCTGAAGGGGACAAGCCACCCTTTTCCGGCTGCTCATGATCACAATTAATTTAAAATGTTTCTATTAAAACTGAATTGCGTTTAAATTCATTGTGGTGTCCCTTGGACCCTTTTCCAGCACTCCTGGCTAAATGTCCCAAGTGCTCGTGAATACGTGGTACAAAATACGAAGGTTATTACTTTTATAGAAACCATCATGTTTGTTTTTCAAAAGCTTTTTGAATTGTGGGATAACTGCATTGATAGTGTGTTACTGTGTGTGTTAGACTGTTGAATAAGACATGACAGACCTCCAGTGTGCCCCAGTTCTCTGGTCCACAAGACAGCTGTACAGTAGTCATATCAACGCACTGAAGCCCATAAGGCTTCCAACCAGAGGCAGCAGTTTGGTCTCTCAGACAGACAAACAGGAGCAGTCTGAAGTGTATGACTGAAAATGATAACGGAAGAGCAGTGGCGCTTCAATTCATAAAAAATGGGTTTTAGGTTTAGAGTTAGGAAATTATATTGCTTATATGTTATTAAAAATTATATGTTAAAAGCACAAAGTGAACTAATACTCATCAGCAGGGGTAGAAATGACTGGTATGCACTGTATGGAGACTGCAGTGTGCCACTGGAATGATTCTACCCTTTTTTAGTGTTAAATTATAATCAATCAATGAATAATTACAATTATAATGTGCACATATTTGTAGTTATAAAACTCAAAGTAAAAATCATAATAAAAATCATTAAATTTCCCTTATTCTGTCTTTAAAGGATGAATTTTAAAATGTAATTGTAAAAAGCTAATATTCCTTAAGTTCCTTACTTACATATCTGCTGATCATGTTCTACCTCTCTAAATGTGTACTCGGCACTCCGCTGCCAGCTGCTGCTGGAGTGCAGAGAGCAGATCTTGCCAGTCAGTACGGTCGACTGTTATTCTTCCTCCTGATGAAGAACTCAGCTTGGCCACTGTGACGAACATGTTACCCCAAGTTTTGAATCTGAATGATCTGATTGGACGACCAGCCCGGTTGTTTGTGTTGCGTTACTCGAATTACTTTACTTTCATTTTGAGCTCTTGGAATTACTCCAACGAACATGGCAACAAAAACAAAAAAAGCCTGTTGAAGCATATTGCAACATTTCTGATTCATTTCTGTGACATTTACTGTGAGGCGGCACAATCCATGCAATAAGGAAGTGACCTTATTTTCTTCTCTCTCCAGGTGATGATTTGATTCGATGTGGCCTAAATCCATTAAAGCTTGTCATTTATTTTGGTTTCTTCCAGGAGAACCACACAAGTTTGATCCTTCCTTCAGAGGTCCAGTCCGCAGAAGGTAACTCTATTCTTCCTTCTTTGCATATAAAGCAGTAGAGATACTTTAGTCTGTGTATTATGTCCTAAATTATTTTACGTCCACATTAGGCCGGGTAACTTTTAATACACAGCGTCACCTTGCACAGTGGAAATATCATTTAACTTTTTAGATAAAATATAATTTTAACAGTTTCTGTTCAGGTGCTTGTGGATGCATTATTCTGTTTGGGTTCAAGTATGAAAAATATGGTACATTTGAAAGAAAAATATGGTACATTTGAAAGAAAAATATATATATGTTTTTCTACTTAAGCATCCTGAAATGAGTGCTTGCCTTCACCTCAGCTAAAAGTTTAAAAGAGCTACTCAACATAATTGGCCATAGCAAAGTAATGGTGCACAAAATAACATGAAATAGCATATTTTTACACTGAAAATGTTCCAAAACCAACTAAAAAATATGGTTTCTGGGGGAAAAAACACCAAAAAGGACACCGCATCCAGTAGTAAGAGTGAGGCTGCATGTTCTCTGTATCCTCGGGCACATTTAAGCAGAGCTTCCACATCTTGGTGACTTGGTACTGCCTTCTTGTTGCCAATGAGAATGATTGCTCAGAGCAGGTCGACGGCTCAGCGCACTTCTGTTCCAAAATATTTTAGCCACTTTTTTGGGTGAGAACACACCCATATAAACTTCCCTCTGCATCCTCTTGTGCGTTTTGACCGAGTCAGCAGAAGATGAGCTTGTTACTCCCCATTTTAGGTGGCATTAGAGAAATCACAGTAAACCTACATTAAGTCAAGAAAAAGTTAAGAACATGTCCTGCTACTGCCAGGGTATACTGTAACTGAGCTGTTTGCCTGCTAGCTGGATTGAAAAATGGTCAAGATGATTAGTAGAAACCTCTCTCTACGCAAACACTTGCAATAAAATGGAGTTTGCACCAGTTGTGTTCAACTTCTCTCATATGAAGCTCCTCTCCGAGTATTACAGGGCTTCACTTCCCCTGCACTTTTCCTCCCATGAACCAGCAGCCATCTGATAACAAGCTCACTCCTTACATGAGGAATGACAAATTGCTGTCCTTGCTTATCGCACTGGTTTGAAGTGGGCAGGGTTCCACTGGAAAATGGTGTCAGTGCACCAGTCAGGATTTAGCGTCATCAGAATCCTTCAGAGCCCGAAGCCAAATGTGATCGAACTTGTGACTTGGCAGAACAGTGGATCCAAAGTTAAAGTGTTGCTGCTGTGGTTTACAACTCCTTTCTTCTCTGTCTCTTTAGAAGCTGCACTGATGTCTTCTGTTGTTTGATCTTCATCATTGTCATCCTCTCATACATGGCCCTGGGGATAGTGGGTGAGTCAACACACACACACACACACACGCCTTCAGTATGGCAAAAAGCCTCTTTGATCAGACTCCTCTTGCAGTGCATTCTCTAGTGACTATAGAAACACATACAATCTTTGTTGTCTCCTCTTGATCTCTCTAACCGTGGTACTATGGCTGTGTTTGCCAGCGCTTGAAAGAGCAGCTCCTTATTTAGTCTTGTAGGAACGAAAGAAACGCCTCACTGAAAGTTCTCCCAGTAATTAACTTTCAGATACGGTACACACACAACGCAAATACTGCGTTTGCAGCTGGACACACACGATAGAATCACTTGGAATACATCAGCTATCCAGGATCCATTGGTTCAAGCAGAAACATCTGGGATGGTCCACATCCATGAAACTCCTGAGTAGGGATTTACCTGAGTGGGTCCCGTAATTGAAATGAATGCTTATAAATGTAGTTTTTCATGATAAGCAAGTCAAAATGCTGTACTTTGTTACCGAAATTATTTTGGGAGACTAAAAGTCCCCTAATAATCCTGGGTGAATAGATTTGTGAATAGTCTTCTAAAGCTACAGAGACTGTAGATGGAGTGATGTGGCGTTGTCGTCACATCACGGGATCTTCATCAGTAGATGGAGTTTGCCCTGTTGTCATAGAATTGCACGTGTTCAAATTTCCATTTATTCTTTAAGGACTTCTCATCCACGTTGGCTTAAAAGTTGAGCGTCAAAGTTCATTGACCTTGGAAACCATATTTGACAAAAATATCACCCCTTACGGCTCATGTTGTAGTTGTTTTGGAACTTTCAATCATAACACATAGACTTTAAAGCCAGCATGGATGAAAAGTCCTTCAAGCGTTAAGGAAAATGAGCATTCTCGGGCCTTGTGGGTAAGACACATGCCATATACTGGGATACCGTTCACTGTGGGAAGCACTGGTTTGAGGGGGAGAGTTAAAAATAGAGAGATCTGGAGAGGACGGGAGAGAAAGAAAGCGAGGAGAGGAGAGACAGCTCCCCTCTGGGAGGCTTATCTTTGCTGAGAGATCGAGAGAGGTGGGAGAAATCGAGGCAGTGGAGAAGATAATAAGAGCAATAGAAATCTCTTTGTTGCCAGAGCTGATTGATATTTTCAGTGGCTCCCGAAGTCACAGCAGGAAGTCGAGGAGGAAGCTGAATTAAAGCATTTGATGTGAGAGCTGGAAAGAGAAGCGATGTTCCGGAGTGTACAGCTCCATATGAAACCGCCGGTGGAGTCCAATTTCTGCCTCAAGCACCGTCTTTTCTTCCTGAGCTAAAACTCGGACTCTGTTCAGTCACGTTAAGAGCTACAGAAGCTTACGTTATCCAAGGTTTTGATCTTGAAACTCAAGCCTTAAAAGGTCTAGGATAAGGTTCAATCAAGCTTTTGCCATGGTCACTGTAGTTGGAGTCTGGTCCGTTCGGGATTTTTTAGGCTGATAACTGATATTTGAGAGTTAAAAAACAGATAATTTTGTGTCAGTGGTGGACAAACTATGTGACTACTTCTAAATGACCTCAAACAGTAGACATTAACTCAATATCCGTTGCATCTCCCAGTCGGCTGCAGCAGATGGAAATTGCTCAGTTGTCATGGAGATAGCTTAGCTGTCGTGACCTGAGTATGGAACTTCGGTCACATGGTAACAGGCAGTGTATATGCAGGGGGGGGGGTCCAAAGATGGTCTCCGGTGTCAGTTGTCAGTCTCCTCCTTGTTCTTTATTCTGAATTTCTCCTCGTCGCTGACCTTTGACCTCTTCCCAGTCCATGCCTGTCCAAGGTTACTGTCTCTCCCTTTGTTACCTTTTGTCTAGAGGTCGACCGATAGTGTATTTTACCGATACCGATAACTAGGTTGGACCATACTTGCCGATAACCGATTAATCGACCGATAGTTTTAAAAATTGATACTGGATAAAAACAAACATAACACTCCAAGTAAAACAGTGCTGAACTTTATTATAAAAAAGGTCAAATGAAATAAATATATAAACCTATATTATAAAAATGTAAGTAAATAAGAGACATGCATTCAAACCAAAACAAATCGGAACAATAAAAAAAAGAAAGAACTTAAATCGAATGTCTTTCTGATATGTTTATGTCAGCTGCATGAACATTCAATTTGCTTTCTCACATCACTAGCTTTAAAAATCGCCAGCTAGTGAATGCATAAGTAAGAGTGTCCTGGAGCTCCAGCTGCAGACTCAGAGCTTCGGCTTCACCAGTGGATGAGTATGAGATCATCCCTGTCCCAAGGGTTAGATCACCGGGGGCTTTCAAAATGCTGATGTCGAGTTCATGTTCTTTTGTTCTTTTATGTAAGATGTGCAAAAATGTCAAAACTGTTCAGTATTTCTTCTTCTGCTCTTCACGGACAGAGCTAATGACATACATGCCACCGATGTCTACTCGTAAATTACTTTTTTCTGTTATTTGGATATGTGTGATTGCAGGCAGAAAGATTTAAAAGGCTACTGGAGCCAGAATTGTCAGGTGCTACTTACCTGCCATTACTATTACTATCTATTTCTACTATTGCTGAAGCTACTACTGCAAATACTACTCCTACTACTACTGCTATTCCTACTACCACTCCTCTACTACTGCTACTGTAGATGGTGCTGCTACTAGAAACCACAACTGCTCTTATTTCCAATACCTCTAAATTGGTGTGTGTGTGTGCGTTCATATCCTAGTATGAGCTCATTCCCACAGAGTGGTGTGTTAGTACGGAGCAGACGTGGTTAATGGGGTTCTGAGTGAGTGGATCGCAGCAGGGGTCCACTGGTGTGTGTGTGTGTGTGTTACTGGGGGCTACTGGTGACATCATCCTATAAAGAGGACATGAATCCACAAATCCCCCTTTACACACAGACATGCACACACTAACCACACTAGCCTTCATTTCTACACACACACACACACACACAGAGCATGGAACAGACACAAATACACAGCCATACACACTCACAGGTGCACACAAACTTACACAAAGACTGCTTCCAAAATCACTCCACTCCAGCTCTGCTACTACCAAACATGGATGACATCATTCCCAATGACATCACCCTCACTCTCTCATGCATACACCCCCCCCCCATCTCTACCTTGTACTTAGCCCCCGTCCCTTTTTTGTCTCATCTCTCCTTCCTTCCAGTGCCACACACCCTCACACATGCAGCATAAACACAATCTCCTCTCTCTTCACACTTTTCCATTGTCGTCAACCATTTTACTGCACTGTACACATATGAATGTTTCAGTGATGACAAGGTGAACTAGTTTACTAGGGGGGTGGACTTAAGAAGCCACTTTTCCACACTACAAAACACCCGGACTTCCGTCCTAATTCCTTTGTGCAGAGAGGATCCTCCATACCATTAGCATGGAAAAAACACAAAACATGGTTATCAACCAATGTTTATATTATTATCATATATCTTTTCAGAATACATCTTCCTTTCCAGAAAATATAACAAAAACTGATTTGAAATTGTTGGTGTAAAGCATAGGAGTGAATGACTAATCTTTGGTCAAAAATGTCTTTGGAAAAGTATCTTTCATTTTTTTATTTATGTAGTGACCTGGGTGCCCCCAGGATTTATGGAAGGAAAGAATATGGAGTCAGCAGATCAGTAAAGTACTGTGGAACTAATCCGATTAATCTATTTAAGGTGGTATGTAATATGTACAAAATGCACTGTCTAGTCTAAATGACTGGGGCTCTCATCCCCATTCTGATGAAGTGCTTTGAGAAACTGGTTCTCCAGTACATAAAGAACTATACCCTACATTAGAATGCTGTTTGTTGATTTCAGCTCAGCATTCAACACAATCTCCCAATGAAACAAATTGGAAAACACTCTGGACTTGAGTACTACCCTCTGTTATTGGATATTGGACTTCCTCACAGAACAGACCCCAGACAGTTCGGACTGGCGGTCACATCTCCTCCACTCTAGTGCTCAGCACCGGAGCCCCCCAGGGCTGTGTGCTCAGCCCCCTCCTGTTCACGCTGTACACCCATGACTGCAGCCCCCGACATGGAGACAACTGTGTTGTTGAGTTTGTGGACGACACCACCATCATCAGCCGGATTACAAACAACGATGAGACTTCATATCGGGAGGAAATCAATAATCTTGCAGAGCGGTGCACAGAGAGCAACCTACTGTGCACTGCTCTGCAAGACTTTTGTTTTCCTCCCAATACGAAGTCTCATCGTGTGAGCAGCAAAACCAAGGAGCTGATAAAAAGGAGGCAAAGACACACACCCCTGTCTACATCAGTGGAGCTGAGGGGGAGCAGGTGAACAGTCTTAGGTTCCTGGGAATCAGCATCACTGAGAACCTGACATGGTCCTCTCACATCTCTACTGGTCAAGAAAGCTCAGAAACGGCTGGATTTCTTAAGGAAACTTAAGAAGAAGGCAGGATTCCCGTGCCAAGTTCTTGTTAACTTTTAAAGAGGAGCGATAGAAAGCATCCTGACTGGAAACATCACAAACTGGCATGGGATGTGCTCGGCCCAGGACAGGAGGGCTCTGCAGTGGGTGATTAAAACTGATCAGAGGATCGTTGGTACCAACCTACAGAGCAACCCCCGCCCGCCCGCCCCGGCCACAGCCTGTTCACCCTGCTGCCGTCTGGAAAGAGATACAGAAGTATCAGCTGTCATACCACCAGACGACAGACTGCTAACTTCATCCTCACCGCGCCACCATGTAAAATAGTTTAATTTCTATGACTTATTATTTATTCAACCATCTATACTGTATACAATTTTTGCATATAATGTTTGTTTGTGATTATAGCATACATACACAGAGGTTTGTTGGTGGTTGAGTTTGAGTTTGAGTGTGAAAACATGAAATTTGAAAGATGTGGTCATTGAATGCATTTTGTATAAAATCAATGAAAATGATCCGCCGTTAAGTCCACGTTGACTTCTGCTGTACTGACTGTGAACAGAAAACGTGAACTCAGTATAGCGAAATGAGACCTAGCAATTGTAAAAAACTGTAATGCACATTTGGTTTGACATTGATTTTACATTTCAAAACAACAGTGTCTGTTGTCATGTACTGTAGTAATGAGGTACAGAATATTAGAATACTTAAAGGTAATGGTAATATTATTGACTTCATAGACAAACCAAGTACAGGAACACAAAACCTAGTAAATCACAGAAATGAGATTGTTTCTTTTTATGTTATGCCTCTGCAGTGTTGTGGCACTGAGGGATAATGGAAGGTTGAAAACAAGCAAAATTCATCATTTATTCACACACACACACACACACATATTTCTCCCATGGTTACTGGATGTCTCAGTCTCTCTTTGTTGTGTTGTGCAAAGACACTGTTGTACATCAGCGTTTGACTGATTGGAATAGTTGAAGGCTGAGTAAAGCTACAAATAGTATATGGTATTATAGGTGTTTTGTGCTGACATTTAGTACCTTCACAATTTACAATTTTCCCCATAAATTTCAAATTATATAAAGAAATATTGAAATATCAGATATATAATATTTTTGTAAAAACCTAGTCTAAACCTAGTCTCCACTGCGTATAACAGGGCATCTGCTTCTCGTGTTAAATGATCGGTCTTGTCTGCTCATCCATCTGTCTGTCTGTCCGTCCAGCCTGGTTACATGGGGATCCCAGGAAGGTGCTCCATCCAACAGACAGTTATGGCCAGTTCTGTGGTCAGAAAGGAACTTCCAATGCGTAAGTCGCTGTTCTTACACTCTTACACTCTACGCACCACATCCCCTTATGCTGTGTTCAGACTACCGGCGCTGAAGCTACAAAACGGCCAAGCGTGGCCAGCTGCAATGTCGCCGTTGAAGTGTTGCTCCATCGCTCGTGGACGTAGCATAGCGTCAGCTAACTTAGCTAAATAGCACAGTACCACAGCCAGCCATTGTGTGTTTAAAAATATACATTACATTCCTGCTGCGCCGTTACCAGTGTCAGATCCCAGTAAACCCCTGTATGGGAGGTACTGGACCAGCTCTTCGTTTAAAGGGTCCGATCCTTAGACTCTCAGTGTTACCCTAAAGCACTGAATAAGGGCTCTTTAAGCTGGTGGCGAGGAGACACGCCGAGCTTCTAACTGCCTACGTCCGAGCGTCTTCCCTGCTTCCTCTGATTCAGCAACCGACCCAATAGCCCGTTTGAGTCAGTTACCAACACCAGCAGCTCTCCTCTACATAATCTGGGCTCTTGTTCTGGTGCTAGGATGGTTTTAGTGGCTCTGGTGAGCCTCAAGGGACTGTTAATTTGATTGGCTAGAGTAACCTGTAAGAACCTGTTAAGATGTTACACACACACACACACACACACACACACGCAACAACCTAACTTTTTATCTCCATCAATGAACTCAGACATCAAATGTCCACAATTTAGACTTCAGCTATAGTTTGATTATTTATTGCAATGAGCTTTAGCAAGGGCAGTACAGCGGTCAATTCAGATTTCAGCCTTCGAACAAATCATTCAGATAAATCACACAGTAAACACACAGCTGAGTCTACGTTTCAATAGGTATCTGTTTCTGAAAGATGGAGAGAGCAGAGTCCGTCTCTCTCCCTGTTGTCAGACCAAGTCTCTGATGAACAATCCACAGCTCCTTCCAAAGCTCCCAAAATGTTCTTAGAGTCTCACGTCCGCATCCACAGTGTGAGGAAAAGGAACTTCAGTCCGAATTTGTGATTCTCTGTCACCGGAGTAACTGGTTAATCCTTTGCGTGCTCCGGTCCTCTGACAGTGACAAAGTCCTAGAAATCTCTTTTTGTAGATGTTACTGCGCCTGATCTCCTTCTTATAACTCTTCAGAGGAAAAGCCACAAGGAACTGACCCCGTTTCTCTCTCTGTCCCCCTAATTCATATCACTCTACGTGACACACTCATGTTACACACACACACGTCTGCCCGTTGTTGACCCTCTTTTGTCATGACTGCGTCCAGCTTTCTAACACATAACATTGTCAAGGTCTTCACAGTGCTACATTAATCATTACATCTAATTGTGCTTCAGTTTGTCAGACATTTAGCTCTCGTAGCTCTAATAAACACATTTATCTAGTTACATTTCCATTTCTATTTCATGTAGCAGACGCTTTTATCCAAAGCGACTTCCATATGAGGAAGACAATGGAAGCAATTCTAAGGTAACAAAAAGTATCAGTGCACCAGAAACTAGTCTGTTAAAGCCCAGCACAGTATACAAAGATAAGGATAGGAAGGTTTTTGGGTTTTTTTTATGAAAAGGGATAGAGAGGAAGAAGAAGTCATTGATGGTCAGTTAGGTGTTGATGGAAGAGATGCATCTTCAGGAGCTTTTTAAAGGCGGCTACAGAATCTGCTGACCTTGTAGGAGCAGGCAGATCATTCCACCAGTTAAAACATTCTTACAAACATAGTTAATGATTCATCTTGATTATTTTCATTTGTATCAGGATTTTAGATGTATTCTTACTCTTCATTTCCCCCTTACTCCCAGTTTAAACAAAACAGGGGTACCAGGATCTCAACTCGCTTGTTACCAGCCTCTGCCAAGGTGCATTTTCGTTGTTAATGTCGCGGTAAGGAAAAAGGGTAGGGTTAAACACCACTGAGAACAGGTTAACCACAAGAAAGTTTTTCTTCCGTCTGTTTAGCTCTATGTATTACCTAACTAGTTTGAGCAGGGTGAGATTTAAATGCAGGGTTTCATGAACTGTTGGGGAAAAAAATACCTTTCAGTAAAGACAGACTGAGGAGTTACCGGCTGACCTTGAATTATAGGTGAAAAAGGAATGAGGCATTGCACCACACGTTCATGCTGCCAACATCACATAATTGTTGCTATCGTTAACTGACCTACTTTTCCATTTTCTCTAACTACAGTTTACTTGAGTAAAGTATCTTAGTGCTCTTACAAATCACAGGAGATCATTGAGTAATACTAGTCGCATGTCAGTAAAGCTCTGATGGCAAATTATAATTTCAAAATGTAATAATCCCAATCTCCTAGCTCCTGAAACAATAGTGCATACTCTGTACATGGGATGTCATGAATACATAATAGCATCATTCAGAAACTCTTGGACACAAAATTCTGGGTTGTTGTGTCTTTCAGTGGGCCTGAGGGCCAGAGTGAACCTCAGCCTCCTCCCCAAATAATCTGCACAAAGTGGTCCTCAAATGGGCATCCAAGTGTGCATATTATTAATAAAGTGGGAGTCCTTATGAAATCTGAATTCTTCTCTTCTTTCACGTCAACATACTGACTAACAGGTCAATGGTAGATATATCCATATAACTTCCAGTTATCTGTATCTCTGTGAATACCAACATGTCCAGGCTCCATTTAAGGATTTACAGGAATACTGTACAATGGGTTGTGGGATATCGAAGGCTGCTAATAATACACTGGTTCTGTCCTCCAGGTTCTGGCAAAATAAGGCTGCGTTCCTTGGCTGCATTTGAAGGAGTCTTTGTTATGGGACAGAACTTATCGACCTGTTGTGATGTATTCTGGCCAAAAATGCAGACTTCAGAAGATCCAAGCGCAGTGCATATTTCCAAGCTCTCTGCGGGAGGAGACCAAAGTGATAGCAGTACAAGCATTTGGCAGTTTTAATGCCCCTACTCCTCATCTCTTGTCAACAATTATCTCTTGAATTTCCGAATCTGATGCTAAGCGGTGTCCCTGATTCGATTCTCCACATGGCTGGACCAAAAACAAAACTTCTCCTTAGGAAAACTGGTGCAACCATAGTGCTAAATGAAACCATCTAGTTCTCCAGGCTGCAGGAGAGTGGGACGTGGCAGTCAGTTTCAGAGGATTCAGTGTGATGTGGGAAACGCTGAAGAACTGAAGCAGCAGCACAGGCTCGCAGTATCTTTCTCCCGTGTGCGTTGCCATCTACTGGTGACGCCTTGTTGCTGCATCCTGAAGAGCTTTTTCTTTCTTTTAAAAATATTCATATTATACACACAAGACGTGACACAGCAGAGGAGCCCAATGATATTAAAAGGCCAAAAGGCAATTTAAAAAAAACCTGGCTTTGTCTTGATGCTATAGGTCAGGAGTTTTCAAAGTTTGACTCTATGGGAACCCCCTCACTCAAACAAGTAAAAGAAATCTATCACTGGCTTACTTTGATACTAAACAAAACTGATGATTCTTTGGAGTTTTAAGGAGCATCTTCTTCATGATTTCTAAGATGTTCATTTGCGCTGGACATCAGAGATAATGATATCCTCGGGAAGTGTAAGTCACACTGAATCTAAAGATATTTCTGTGTTCAGATTTGACTGACGCAAACTGCCCTCACTAGGCACAAAGTGTTTTAAAGTACCTGAATTGCCTTCATGGGCTGTGTGTGACAGCTGCAGCAGCACTGTACTGGCCAATCAAATAGCCAAACTACAATAACTAAGTTCTTGTTGTTTGCAGAACTCGTTCCCTCCATGCAGCACTGCTTCTACAGGACACCCGAGCCCTATACGTTTTTGGTTGTGCAGTAGAGAGTATTTAATAAACTAATACTGACACAATTACAAGGCCAAAGACAATTCTAACGACTAAATGAATAGCAAGAAAACTGAATCCCATGTCCTAAAAAATGAAATAATGAAGGCTTGGGTAGAGTTTTACAGGGCAGCGTGTGGTTGCTTTTGAACATGGAAATCCCTCATAATATAATAGCCCCTAATAAAATGTTGTGCCTTGCCCCTTATAATATTTAAAATAGGATATTTTACTGTATAGCTACAGTAAATGTCCTCCCCCGTTTCTCTGCACACATTTGGGTCAATACAGACCAGACTGCAAGATATGTTGCTATCTAACCTCTCAGACTCTTGATCTTCCCCTTACATTTTCTCCTAGGTTTGTTTCAATTTAGGCTTAAAACAAAATACAGTATGTTGTACCTGCTTGTTCCAACACCTCAATAAGGAGAAATGATGGTGGTAAAGATTTTTTGTTTTTTGGCACCATTCCATCAAATGGATTGATTGGAACAATGGATGGCTGCAAACGTAATGTTTGTAAGGTGGAGCCAATGATTTTGGTTAATCACAAAATAATTCCTGACTCTTGACGTTACCGCTTTTTTTTGTTGTTTTTTTTGCAGGAAGAAACCCATCCTGTTCTATTTCAACATCTTGAAATGTACCAACCCGGCTATACTCATCAACCTACAGTGCCCCACAACTCAGGTACTCTATTAACCATCAATGATGCATACCTGCTGCAGTACCACAGCATTGCAGTTGTTTTGTTACTGAAAGCAGTTTACCAGCTGACTGCACATTTGCGTTGGCATTGTATCGGTGCGATAACATAAGTCCACAGCAGTACTTATTCTCTTCCCTAAATACATTAACAAACGTGTCTGTGTCAATTCTCCTCCAGATGTGTGTGTCAAAGTGCCCAGACAAGTTTGCCACCTACACTGAGATGCAGCTGCAGCACAAACTCAGCAAGCGTCACTGGGAATATTACAGACAGTTCTGTAAGCCTGGCTTTAATAACCCTGACAAGGTACCAATGCTGATACATGATATACATTTATTATTTAGAAAAACGCTGAGCAGGAATTACCATGGGTGCTTTAAGCGGTTTGATAAGCTGTGGTTAAATAAAAGCAATAACGTACAGAAGAGAGTACAGTCATATAATGCTGTGAGCGTCAAAGTGGACCGTGTTTAAAATTCTAATGTACAGATTCTCAAGGTGTAGCCAAGGATTGGAGAGTGTCCAGTACAGAGACCTCAGGGAAACTTTGCTGATGATGTAATCCTGCTGCAAAGCTGAATCCCGCCCCTTTTCAAAGTGCAGAGCGGCAGAAATGACCTTAGCACCAGCAAACACGCACATGTTCTTATTCTAACCCTGCGTTCTCTCCTCTGTTTCTTCCAGCCAGTATCTCAGGTCCTTCGAGATGAGGACTGTCCCTCCATGATTGTACCCAGTAGGCCATGTAAGGATGAGACACCTCTCTCCCCAACAACCTGCTGCAAAATGTCACCTAATTCTGTCAGTATTTAAAGTAAAAAAAAAAATACTGTAGGTATAACATAAGTCTCCACAAAAATTGATATTTTTGCAGACCAAAATCATTAAAATAACCTGCTCTATCATTTAAATCCAGTTAAATGTTTTATCCCACTGTGTAAATGCAGTTTCTCTGGTTATGAGTGAGAAAAGAGTTAAATGTAAGGAAGTTAGACAGTGCGTTATACAGACCCTCGTCACTCATCAGCTCATTTATTTCTTTTTTTTTGTCATCTATTGAATTGCTTATTTACTCACTCATTCATTTGTTTGCGTGCTTATTCATCTCTCCGCTATTGTATATTATTCATCTCTTTACCCCTTCTATAACCATTCTCAGCTACTTTCATCAATGGAGAGCAAATACAGTCAGTGACAAGCTACAAGTGTCTTGGGGTTGTAGTGGACTGTGACCTGATGTGGGACGCGTGGGCCGACTGTATCTGCACCAAAGCCCAACAAAGACTGTATTTCTTAAAGAAACTTGTCTCTTTTAATGTAAAAAACAAAACGCTTTTAATGTTTTACTCGGCCTTCATCGAGAGTATTTTAACCTTGGCAATGCCACAGAGACTCAAAAAACGTGCCCCAGGAAGACAGTGATCACAGCCAGTAAACTGTTGGGCATCACTCTACCGACCCTGGAACACATCTACACGCACAGAGTAGTTAAAAAGGCAAAAACTATTTTGGCTGACACCAGACGTCCACTCAGCTCCTGCCATCTGGGCGGAGGTACTGCCAACCTCTTCCTCTCAGAAGTAGGACCAAGGTTTTCTTTGTCCCACAAGCAATTCAGTTGTTGAATGCTCTAAAGTCTCTGTAAAGTCAGCTGGTCTAAAAATCCTCTTTTTTGCTGTGTTACTTATTTTTTCTTGTTTCTTGTGCTTGTCATGTTTTGTGCGGTTTGTTTTTTCAAATGCCTGGTGATGTCGCTGCAAACCGATTTCCCCACGGGGACGAATAAAGGTATCTATCTAACCAGCGACTCCCCAGACCGGGGCGACGCCTCGATGCGGGCCCTGGTGCCTGAGGAGGGTTTCGGACTGGTGTGGGACAGCAAGTCCTCTTTCAAGCAGAGAAATTTTGCTCCTCAGCCCCAGATGAACAGGCCCCCTCCTGTAAGGGTGGGGTTGCTCTAAAGGGGGATCTGACCTGCAGCAAGCCAGCAGCCTCCTCTGGGTCTGGGGGGGCGGCCTAAAGCAGCAGAGAGCAAGGACAAACAAACTAATCCAAAGGAAAAACCAATGTAGATAAATAGATGGATAAAAGAACGGGAGAATAAATTGGAGAGGGATAAATAAAAATCAATCTCTGGCCTGACCCAGCTTTTGCCCCTGGGCCCGATCAGAGTTGCCCCCTCAGAGCCTTTTTTTTATCCTCTTCTCTTCTCTTCCCTCCTTCTCTTTCTCTATCTCTCTCTTTCCCCTATATCCTCACACAGACAACTCCCATACTCACACATACACCTACTTGCGTGTGTAGTACAAATGTAAATGTGTATGAAATCGAAACATATTCAGGGACCTCCTTGTTAATTACTTAAGTTAATCTGTGTTTCTTTTTTTGCTGTTATTTCTGTCTCTTGCCTCGTCGTGTCTCACGTGTGTCTTCTTGTTAATCACTTGTCTTGCACTATTAATGAACGCCCCCTCAAAAGAAGCCAGTTAGGTAGTGGAATACCCTGGGTGTTAGCATCCGCTCTCGAAATGTCAGGTCACTCTCGCCTTGATATTTTGAACTCTAATGCACTCATATTGAATATTTGCATATGAATCTGTGTGTATGTGTGTGTCAGTTCTCCAGAGATGTCTACCAGACTTCATCACTCTGAATGGGACTCTGACTGTAGCTAACAGAACCAGGTTTAAAGACGCTCTGGAAACGGCACGCAGTGTTACTGAACTCCAGCATGCTGCCAAGTACTGTAACGTCTTCTTTTCCATATTCTTAAAATGTCTTTCTTTTGCTGCTTTGACTTGTCAAGGTTCACTCACTAGCATCACATACCAACTGCACTTTATCCAACCAACCAGAGCCTTACTTTCACATGTGTTTTTCTTGTCGCTGGTTGACTAGTGACCTATAGCTTCAGTGGACTTTCGACAAGGTTTTTATTTTAACATCCAGATGTGCACGTCTGTGTTTCAGCAAAAATAAATGTCACAGTTTGTTGGGCAGTGAGGGGGTGGGATGAAGGATTGGAGCACGTAGTTTCAAGATGTTGGCATTAGAAAATAAAATCTTGATGTGTGTGGACACTTTTGAGGCCAGCTATTTGCTAGAATACAAATGTGTATAGTTCTCATCTAGCTGATTCTAAAAAATTCTAAAAAAGACTTTTGAATATTAACCCTCATTTCTCTCTCCTCCTTGCAGGGGTATAACAGAACTAATGGACACTAAGGATCTGGGCATGAAGATAGTGGAAGATTATGCCAAGACATGGGCATGGATACTCATGTAACTACACAAACAACACACAGAGCAGCATTTAATCTTGTCTCAAGGATTTGTATCTCCCTCTTAGTGTACAGTATGCAATATGTGTGCAATTATCAGTAGCAGTTCTGCTTATATCTGCTTTCCTTCCAAAGTTTTTCAAACGTTTCGAGGTTGTCACCACGCGCTCTCTGAATAACATCCACAGTAAATTTACTTGATGAATTGTTACCTCAAGTTTGTTCCAATAAACAAGTCTGTCACAAGTTAAAGCTGTAATCCTTAAGATTTACCTCCTGGTTGACTTGATGACACCCGTGGTTACCGTAGTTACAGCAAACTCTGCTGGATTACATGCTGCGTAATTTTTCTGTGAATCCTTCATGCGTTTCAAGGCAATCTGAATGCAGTCCGGCAAAGCCGGACTCTGCAACCATTTACGTTCCAATGCGACTTCCACATGAGAACATTCACAAACCGAAGGCGCAGCTTCGGGAGCACTTTGGGGTTCAGTATCTTGCTCAAGGATACTTCGACACATCGCTGGGGGATCGAACCGTCGATTGGTGCAGAGCAGGCGACCGCTCTGGACCAAGCCACAGCCAGAGCAACCACCATTAAAATATAGAGAGATAATTACAGAATGTAAATATACTGCTCAAAAAAATAAAGGGAACACTTAAACAACACAATGTGACTCCAAGTGTTCCCTTTATTTTTTTGAGCAGTATATATTGCTATTGCAGAAACAAATGAAAGCCATAAATAGTGTCCAAAATGGGGTTTAATGTCATGAAAATCTTAACGATTATAACCTTTTAATGGATTCTACAGCATTTAAAGTGAAACTATGAAACTGTTAAAGGACGAACTGTGCATGATATTTCTTTTTCTTTTTCCCCTGTACCTTTTAAAACACTGTGAAAACCTGAAATCATTTAGTTTTAGAAAACTTGACTGTCAGATGAAGCATGTGAAGGTTGTTGAAAGTTTCAAAATGTGAACAAATGTGACAAGATAAGGATGATTTTCAAGTTTTAAGATCCAGTTGCATCTACATACATTGCCTTATATTTTAACATTATGTTTTTAACTCACTCTTGTATTTGTACATGTGTCTCAGAGGTCTGCTGGTGTCCTTGGCCGTTAGTCTGGTCTTCATCCTGCTGCTGAGGTTCACAGCTGGGTTACTGTTGTGGACTACCATCATCACTGTCATACTGCTGCTGGCATATGGTGTGTACTTTGGGCTTTACACTGTTTTAAAGGGATTTCTACCTGAATCGTATGATTCTAATGCTGCCAGGTACTGTGGGGGTGACAGCAGAGATCTGATTTGAAAAGAATAACTCTTGAACTTCAACTCAATTGTCTCATGAAGAGATCGAATAAAACACTGGGGGAAGTAGTCCTGGTAGTATCCTTCAAAGACTCACTGAATGTGCATCTGTGTGTTTGTATGTGTGTGTGCAGGTATATGGTACTGCTCCATGGAGTTGTCCCAGATCAGACACAGACCAGGCTCTGATGTTGCCATCATAGAAGTCGGCCTGCAGACTGACCTGCATGTCTATCTACAACTCACACAGACATGGGTCATATTACGTAAGTCTGTCTGCTTTGTCATATTTCACAGGAAGTCTGTCAGTCATTCGAATTCTTACTTTTGGCTCTTTAGTGCCACTGTTCTCAAATCAGCATCTCTGTAATGTTTAAAGGGGCTTGAGAAGATCTGTTTAAGTTTAAAAGTCAAGTCAAGAGCGACGTCACGTCTCTCGGGTGCTATTTTCAAGCAGGTCCCTCTTCCTTTAAAGTATGTGCTCTCTCTCTTGGAGTAGCACGTTCGCAGCAGTCTTAACCATCTGATATTTTTACACAAGAAATTCCATTTTAGATGGTGTGCTCCTGCTTACCTTCCTATGCCGTTCCATAAAAACGCAGAAATTGCTCGAATAAAAATGGAATGTCACCATTTGTGTGTTGATGATGCGACAGAGACGTTTGTGTAATTATGTGCTAATCACTCAGTCCTTTATGAAGCAGCACTTATCAGACAACTGGCGAGCAGTCTGCTTTATTCAAGCATCATGTGTCATTTGCCTTTTTAACATCAGTGCCAGAAGTCACTCTGATATTGTTTTTGGAATCCACATTTTGCGTGTCCAATAAAGTTATCTAGGATTATATTTACACCCAGCTGATAAAAGGGGCCATCAGAACAGTTAAAGTGTGGACGGATGAAGCTACAGCAGCTCTACAGGACTGTAGCGTCTGTGGCTCTGCAGCGGGTGATTAAAACCGCTCAGAGCATCATTGGCACCAACCTGCCGAGCATCAGTGATATCGGTGAGGCGAGGTGCCTGCAGGGCCCAAAGGATACTAAAAGACAGGACCCCCTGCTCTAGTTTTCTGTCTGTTGTTTGTGTTTGTCAGTGGTGTCTCTGGGGGTGACGGAAGCTTCCATCTTGTTGATGTTGATCTTCTTAAGGAGAAGAGTGCGAGTGGCCATCGCCCTGCTCAGAGAGGCTAGCAAGTATGAACTCTAATGCTGTCCTTCAGATGATGGGATTTTTTAAAAACACACTGTATTATGGTAGTTGCGTTCCTGGCCTTATGGCTTCTCTATCGTTGCAGGGCCATCGGTCACATCATGTCCACACTATTCTTTCCAGTCATCACTTTTCTCCTGGTGACGGTTTGCATCTCCTACTGGGCGGTTACCGCTGTGTATCCTTCAGAGTGGTCACAGGCAACAAAGCGGAAAATGGAAAGAGAAACACATTTACACTTTATGTCAACTTTTTGTAGTTCAGAGCTGAGAGATTCATTTGAAGAAGTCGTGCTTATGTAAAATATGTTTCTGTGAAACTTTTCAGTATCCAGAGGATAGAAATGGATTTTCTATTTCATTAGCGTTCTGCCCAGCTTGTTCGGTGTGTCTTTAACCAGCACTGTGAAACCAGTTACCTAGCATCCTCAGGGGAAGCCGTCTACAAAGTAATGTCTCCTGATGTGAACTGCCCCCACGCAAACAGTACTTGCAACCCTGAGGTACAGTAAATTATCTTCCATTCAATGTCTTTATCTTTCTGCTTTCTGAAGTCATGACAAAGTCGTACATGATATTTAGGAGTGAGTGTATTGGCTAAGGTTTAAGGCCCTTTTGGGGCACTAAACAGTCAAAGTGAATTTGTCCATATTTATTAAAGGTCTGCAGTGGATCTGCACTGGTAAAATGACAGAAAAGCAGCTAAGAACTGTGTGTTTGGGCTCATGATATATGTACTTTTGGTGTGCAGCCAGGCTCATTTACATTTTCAGTCTGCTAAATGCTGCAAAATTTAAAAAACAAGTGCAGTGAACAAACGTTCCCTGATGGTAAGTTGTGGTAGACTTGAAGTGTCTGCTAAACAGCATTAAAAGAATACTCTATCCAGAGACAGCCTCCATACCTTTTCCAAACGGCCACACTAAAAGTCGAGGAGAAAAGCATAGGGAGGGGCCGGAATAAAGTAAAGATAATGAAATTGAAATTTCTTAGTACGTTGTTGTGTCACCTTTTTCAATCACTTATGTAATGTATAAGACATAACCAATATTTTTTTAAACTTATACCTTCGCACATTCATACCACACAAACTCAGTCTGCACACTGAAATAGTTAATATATTCATATTGCACAAACTGACTTAAAGACATAGTGAGTACCTCGCCTCTGGTCTCCCCCTCACGTCTCTGTCAGACCTTCAACGGAACCAACATCTCCAAATCAGCGTTGTGCCTGGGTTCTCAGTGTCTGTTTGCCTTCTATGGCGGCGAGACACCCTACCACCGCTACCTCTTCCTGCTGCAGCTGTCCAACCTGCTGGTCTTCCTCTGGCTGGTCAACTTCAGCTTGGCCCTGGAGCAGTGCACCCTGGCTGGGACGTTTGCTAGCTACTACTGGGCCAAGAGGAAGCCTCGGGATATCGCCCCATGTCCACTCTTTTCATCGTTCAGCCGGGCTATCAGGTCAGAAGACCAATGGGGTTCATCAGATTTCAAAGTGCATGGAAACATGGAACATTGGTCCTGTCTTGTGTTTTATCCAAAGGTGGTAATACGTAAGTCTTGTGTGTAAGAATGTATTGGGCACTTCCTCTGTCTGTCTTCAGGTATCACACGGGGTCTTTGGCATTCGGATCTCTAATTCTTTCAGTTGTCCAGCTGGTCCGGATCGTACTGGAATACCTGGAGCAGAAGCTAAAAGGTTTACATACACACACACACACTAACACACATACACCGTTTCTCCTTCCTTCCTCACTCCTACTTTAATTGCTGTCACTATACTGACCTTGGATCTGTTGATTCATGTAGGTCTTGACAACAGCCTGTCCAAGTTCATGATGCACTGTCTGAAATGCTGTTTCTGGTGTTTGGAGAAATTCATACGCTACATGAACCGCAATGCTTACATCATGGTGAGTTGGTTAAAGTAGTGCTTTTTAGCATGAGTAGTATGTAACACTAGCCATCCGCTGTTCATTTGTTCAACAGCAAGCTTGTGTTTTGTCTCTTGTCCACCAGGTGGCGGTCTATGGTAAGAACTTCTGCACCTCAGCCAGAGAAGCCTTCTTCCTGCTGATGAGGAATGTGGTCAGGTAAGGAGGCCCAACGCTGTACAGTGGGTTATGTGTGGGTCCTTAATAAGAGAGGCTGTCTATGAGAATGAATCAGTTGTGAACACACGTGTGAGATCCATCGACGCAGACGATGCCCTCTAACGGGCTCCATAGCCACGGGCAAGTTAGCTTTTCCTGTGGCTGTGACTGTCTGACTGAACATATGTGTTAGATGAGTGGCACGGCTGAACTTTCTGACTCTGTTTACAGGGTTGCAGTTCTGGACAGAGTCACAGACTTTCTGTTGTTTCTGGGCAAAGTGCTGATAGCAGGAGGAGTTGGTAAGGGACCGTGCAGGGTTAAAGTCTTCCATTGGTCGAGCCACTGTCATGTTCATGTTCCTCGTTACAATGTTTTACCTGTCACTCGTTTTTGAATAGAATTATATGTTTAAGAAAAATATAACGCACAGATCAGAGGTCACATGTGGACGTGTGTGTGTGTGTGTGTGTGTGTGTGTGTGTGTGTGTGTGTGTGTGTTGCAGGTGTGGTTGCATTCTTCTTCTTCACTAGGAAGATCCCTGTTATCCAGGAGGAGGTGCCCGATCTCAACTACTACTGGGTCCCCCTACTGGTCAGAGTCACACACACACACACACACACACACACTGTAGAACACGCTTACATGCACGATGAAAATCTTGTCCTTCTTGTTCAGCTCGCCCATAAAATAACAGCCCCTGTGTGTCCAAACCACCATTGTCTAGCGTTTGTTCAAATGTAGCAAACCGCCGGATCTGGACCGCACAGACCTGGATCTAAAGACCGATCTGGGGCCAACATACTAGGTACAACTTGTGTCAGGGAGACACCCTTAATTTGTACGTCATCTACCTTTGGCAAGTAATCCACAGGAATATAAATGACGTAGCAACAGGAAACGTTGGCATTGCTGGGCATGGAGAAACGAATAAACACGTGTACATTACGTTGTTGAGACACATTCTTAAGAACAACACTTACTGGGTGTTTGGGTTCCATTTTTATGTTTTAAGAAGCATGTGTAGGAAAAATAGTTAAAGTTTTTATCTTGACAATTGTCTTTGGGCATCCTGATTGAAGTGCCTGCCTGTAATCCTACATGACCGTGAGCTCCGTGTTGAGATCGTACACCGAATAAACAGATCCCTGTGAGTGAAACCTTCCGTTGTATTGCGAGGAGAGCCCAGGCCGCAACTGGTTCCAGAATCTCAGCCCTTTTGTCATTACGTTCGCAATCGACGCCTTTTTCCTTGTGAAACGGACGTGTAATGAGCCCGTGTAAATCCACTCAGACAGACTTGTGTGTTGGGCGAAGGGTGTAAATTGAGGCCGGAGAGTTACTGCTGCAACCTCCATGTGTGTTTCGCTCCATCACAACCACGTGTTTTCTCATGAAGTAAAGATCCTTTTCTTCAATTTGGAACTGGAGTTATTTTTGTTTTCCTTCTTCACGTTAACTCAGAACTAATAAGAATTCCAAGTGATTCTTGTCGTGTGGGATCAGATCTGCACTCCCCGCTGTAAGCTTTTCGAACCTCTGTGTTTTTTCACATCAGACGGTGGTGATAGGCGCCTACCTGATTGCTCATGGTTTCTTCAGCGTCTATGCCATGTGTGTCGACACGCTCTTCCTCTGCTTCTGTAAGTACAACATGATTGGTTTCTGAGTGGGCTGCTCTGCACTGCAGACGCACAGGTTTAACAGGCTCCAGTGGTCAAAATGGCACGGTTTTAAAAAACTTGTTTCTAGTCTCCGTCCAGTGTCGACAATTCCACAGTATTAAACAGTGACCGTTGTCTGCACATCCATGATTACATTACTTAAGCTCAGAATGTCCTATTACCATGATTCTTGTGTCACTGGAACGTGGACGCTCTCCTCTATCCGTTCTACCCATTTCCTTTGGGGTGAAGGCCCGTGGACACACAGGAAACAATTTGCAACTGTCCTAGAACATGTACAGTACCAGTGATGTGCCAGCTGGCATTTCTGAGTCTCCTAACGTGGTATTGGTAAGGTATTCTTAGAGCTTTGAATATATTCATCCATCCAATAGTATGTATTAATATGCCTTTTCTGTTCTAAATATTACTTACATATGTTTTCTTCTTATATGTTGGTTGGATGTTTCAGCAAGACTCAAATTCTAGGAAAAACATGGCTGCACTGATTTGAGTGAATCTGTTTTAGGCATGTGTCTGTTTAACAAAACTAACTAACCTCTGTTTGTCTTTTGTCTCTCCTTCATTTAAAAATCATCCTGCTTTTCTGCGTCCCACCCATACATCTTGATTCGCCCCTTATCCTCCACTCCTCCACGGAACTCCATCTCCGTCATACCCCATTCGTCCACCCATGTTTACTTCATTCATCAATCCATCTTTTTACCACAATCCATCATCCATCCATACCTGCTCTTTCCCCCATGCTTCCCCTCGCTCCGTCCATCCATGTATCACTCCAACCAGGCGATGACATGGAGAGGAATGATGGTAGTTCAGAAAAGCCTTTCCTCATGTCCCCAGAGCTGCACAGAATTCTGGGGAAATCCAGCCAGGCGCGTTGAAATTGAACTGTCAGTCTTTCTCAATCTGTGCGAGACAAACCGTCCTGGGCGGACATCACCAGGCCAAATCCAAGAGACGCCAAGGTCCCCACACTGAACAAGCACGACACTACAGGAGGACGATGATCTCTAAGTTCTGATCTCTTTCCCTTGGAGTTTTGTGTTATTTCTTCACTACTACTAAACATATGAAACCAAATTTCTCAGGGGTGACGCCACATGTCAGAAACGGTCGAAACGAATAGGAAAATCAGAATAGGAAGACGTTTCACAACTTAATGAACTCGAAACTAAAGGAAACCTAACAGAAACAAGGTCAAATGTACGTTCAAATGAGGCAGCTGCTAGAGCCTGTGGCACCCTGCTGCACCAACAGTAACTTACTGAAATGACGGAAGAAGCGTGTGTTTATGATGCCAATAGAGACACAAACTATAATTGTACCATTCTTACCTTTTTTTCGCAATATTTGGATATAAAGGGTGAAACTACCCCGTTATCACTTTATTGAATCAGTGTAAGAACATCTATACCTCTCTGCAAACCAACATTCAAACCCATGATGTTATCCTGACTTTGTTCAATTCTGAAGTAGTGCTTCCTTCTCAGATAGTCCAGTCGTGACATATCAGGGGGCTTTCATGATGTGACAGAAGAAATTCAGCAAATTATGCTAAATAGATGGATTTACACATATTCCAACTCCGATGTGGAATATTATGTGGCCACATTTGATCACAGCGGGAATATGATGAATAAGTTCTTTTTCTATGTAAAGCCAAGGTCAATGTTTTAAAGTTTCCAACTATTTATACTCCCTGTTAATTCTTATAAGATGGATTCATTTTTGTATTTGTGTGTTTGTTTTGTTATTTGTAAAGTTGATTCAAAAATATATCAATGTCCATTTCTTAATTAAATAAAAATAATAAAAATGTTCCAGAATTTAGTTGTTAGTTGTTCTCCATGAATATCTTATGTGGAACTGCATTTTGACATGTGCATATGTAGCACATACAAGAGTGAGTTAACTCCGCATGGGAGTCCCTCCCTGTGAAACAGTTCGTATGTGAAGATAGCTGGGGTTTTTCCTCATCAAACGCTGTAAATTAAGGATTTATTTCAGCCAAACCAGAGCTGGAGATTGGAGGAACAGTGGAAAGACTAACAGAGACGATTTTGGTGAGTTTTCTTTTGGTTCTGTCCAGTATGAATGAAGTGTGTTTTTACTACCATCTGCGAATTAAAATTACAGTTTTTCTCAAAGGAGTCTGGTGAGCCGAAGTGCCCGTTTGTTTTGGTCTGAGATGCTGGTGCTCTAGTGCGACATCTAGTGGCAGTGAATTTGTCGACCAGCTCCTTTAAGAAAGAAAAACAGCTAATCCAGCATTAGCTGTGCATGTTCTATAGCAAACAAACCCACTGCAGTTACATAATATAGGCGGGCAAACTATTACAGTATGTGGCTGAAAATATATTAGTGGTCCAATCTTCAGGGGCGCTGGTTTTTGCGTTTGCTTTATCTTGGTACCAGTGCACTCCAGCCATAAAATACTGTGCTGCTGAATGTCCCAGATTGTGCCAAGAATTGGCAATGTGTTAAAACTCCCCATCATATATGTAGAAACATTTTTTTAATCTGCTGCTTCAGCCCAACAGCCATGAGTATGGGGTCCGGGGCCCTCTGCTAAGGGCTGTCCGGTCGCTATATGACCAGAGCAGGAGTTTGGTTCGCATTGCCGGCAGTAAGTCAGACTTGTTCCTGGTGAATGTTGGGCTCCGGCAGGGGTGCCCTTTGTCACCGGTCCTGTTAATTATTTATTCAATTCAATTCAATTCAATTTTATTTATATGGCCCAATATCACAAATCACATTTGCCTCAAAGGGCTTTAGAATCTGTACAACATACGACACCCTCTGTCCTTAGACCCTGGACTCAAACAAGGAAAAACTGTCAGGTTCAAAGCACCTAAAACATTTAAATCATACACAAGGAAAGAAAGACAAGAGTCGTTATTGCAATTTTACTCTAGAGGAGAACGGACAGAAATGGATTCAGTTACAATCTCCTATCGCTCTGAAAACATCTCGCCGCCGCCTCCAATTTATTAGAATTAGGTGACCCTGGTTACATGCACGTGGCTGCTCTAAGGGAAGGGGGAGCACACAGCAGCTACGTGAGAAATGTGGCGCTACATCATTCTCAGAAATTCAGTTGTCCTTGAACATGCTCTGATTTCCGTGTGGTTATCTCTGGGAGTAGCTCCTTGTACTGAGAGCGCAACTCCTGTTTTGGAAAGATTCTCCCATGCCTGCTGTAATGCAGACACTCCATCCGCCATCTGAAAACAAATTCACACACAAAGACTACATGCACACGTTAGTTAAGGAAAAGACAAAAGAGTAAATATGAGAAAACTATGTACATTTATTCCAACAAAAACTACCCAAACAACTCTTTTAACAGGGAAAACATTATAGAAACCTCAGGAAGAGCCAACGAGCAGGATCCGAGCCACTCGTCCCCTGCACCATAGACACAGCAGCACTGCCCCAGCAGGTCGCCATAGTCACAGATCCAGATACATCTCGGGACACTGAAATACCTGCTGAAAGTGACAGTAAGAAAGAAGAGACAGACGACAAAGAACAAAACTCCGGGAGAGGCAAGAAGTCAAGTTAGTGACATGCATTTATGGGATGAGAATGCATACGGATGGAGAGGAGGACAGAGGTGCATCATGTCAAGTCCCCCGGCAGTTTAGGCCTATAGCAGCATAACTAAGGGATGGTTCAGGTTCACCTGAGCCAGCCCTAACTATAAGCTTTATCAAAGAGGAAAGTCTTTAGCCTACTCTTAAATGTGGAGATGGTGTCTGCCTCCCGAACCCGAACTTGGATCTGATTCCACAGGAGAGGAGCTTGATAGCTAAAGGCTCTGGCTCCTGTTCTACTGTTGGAGACTCTAGGAACCACAAGTAACCCTGCATTCTGAGAGCGCAGTGTTCTAGTGGGGTAATAAGGTACTGTGAGCTCTGTAAAATACGACGGTGGCTGACCATTTAGAGCTTTGTAGGTGAGGAGAAGGATTTTAAATTCTGTTCTGGATTTCACAGGGAGCCAGTGCAGAGTAGCTAATATTGGAGAAATATGATCTCTTTTCCTAGTTCCTGTCAGTACACGTGCTGCAGCGTTCTGAATCAACTGGAGAATCTTAAGGGACTTTTTCGGGCTGCCTGATAATATGGAATTGCAGTAATCCAGCCTTGAAGTAACAAATGCATGGATTAATTTTTCTGCATCATTTCGAGACAGGAAGTAATGCAACCGCAGGGGGGCACAAGCCAGTGTCTTCATATGCCAGTCCCAAGTCTGGATAAATGCAGAGGGTTGTGTCAGGAAGGGCATCCGACGTAAAACACATGCCAAATTAAAAATGCGAATCATGACAATGACTTCCATACCGGATCGGTCGGGGCCCGGGTTAACAACGACCGCCACCGGTGCTGTTGACCTACAGGGTACCGGTGGAAATTGGACTACTGTTGGTCGAAGACCAAGAAGGAGAGGAGGAAGGTGTGTTCGTAGGCAGAGAGAGAAGAGGAAAGCTAAGAATGTAGGACTGACAGTAGGGACTTTGAATGTTGGAACTATGACAGGGAAGGCTAGAGAGTTGATTGACATGATGCAGAGAAGGAAGGTGGACATACTGTGTGTCCAGGAGACCAGGTGGAAAGGTAGCAAGGCTAGAAGCTTAGGAGCAGGGTTCAAGTTGTTCTACCATGGGTCGGATAGGAAGAGAAACGGAGTAGGAGTTATCCTGAAAGAGGAGTTTGTGAGGAATGTTCTTGAGGTGAAAAGAGTGTCAGACAGGTTAATGAGCCTGAAGCTGGAAATTGAAGGGGTGATGTTCAATGTTGTGAGTGGTTATGCCCCACAGGTAGGATGTGAGTTAGAAGAGAAGGAGAAATTCTGGAGTGAGTTAGATGAAGTGATGCAGAGCATCCCCAGAGGTGAGAGAGTGGTGATTGGTGCAGATTTCAACGGGCATGTAGGTGAAGGCAACAGAGGTGATGAGAATGTGATGGGCAGGTTTGGTCTTCAGGACAGGAACGCAGAAGGACAGATGGTGGTAGACTTTGCAAAGAGGATGGAAATGGCTGTCGTGAACACTTTCTTCCAGAAGAGGCAGGAACATAGGGTGACATATAAGAGCGGAGGGAGACGCACTCAGGTGGACTACATCTTGTGTAGACGTTGTAATCTGAAAGAGACCAGTGACTGTAAAGTAGTGGTAGGGGAGAGTGTAGCCAGACAACACAGGATGCTAGTGTGTAAAATGACTCTGGTGGTGAGGAAGATGAAGAGGACAAAGGCAGAGCAGAGGACAAAGTGGTGGAAGCTGAAAAAGGAAGAATGTCGTGTAGTTTTCAGGGAGGAGCTGAGACAGACTCTGGGTGGTCAGGAAGTGCTCCCAGATGACTGGACCACTACAGCTAATGTGATCAGGGAGACAGGTAGGAGGGTACTC